>JAHPZR010020673.1:0-12500 GCA_019787425.1 Platygyra sinensis | reverse complement strand
ACGTTTAAGAAAAAAACCTTACAAGGTTCTTAATGGATAAACATTTTTAGATAATGGATAAATACTTTTAGATGAACGCCGTATTGTTGATAGAAAATTATCTGTAAATAGTTTTTAGGACAGTACGCAGTTTTAGTAGTTTTAGACATGTCAAGTACTATCGTTCGTGTCCTCTGGTTGGACAAACGATATATATTTTCACAGTCGTTTGCTTTTTCTGATTTGTTTGATGTGTATTTCGCGCGAACTTTACGCTGGCTTTTTTTCATGTGTAAATCTCAGAATGTATCATTGTGAAGAATGACCATCGCAGTAAATTTTCCAATTTAAGGTTATTCCTCACAATTGCACTGCGCATCCTTTCTGCGCATAATTTATGGCGTCATTTAGCGCGCCCTCGTGCACGCGCATATTGAAAACATGGCGGATTTGCCTTAATATTGAGAACTGTCAGTTGGAAAATGGCTATAGCTCACCAACGAGCACGGGCACCCCAACTTTTTTTCAGTCATTGTAATCAACTTATCATAAACTTTGTTTGAGGAAAGACTGATCTGATTCCTATTGCTGAAAATTGAATAAATAACGAAAATAGCAAGTAAACTGTGGTCTTTTCTATTTTGCCCTATGGTAACCATGTCAAGAAATTTGGTTGAAATTTTAATAAAGAATTCAGCTTTCTGTCTAAATCAAACTTACAAAGTTTATTTGTGTCCGATACAATGCATTGACGCCAGTTTAATGCGTGTTCTCATGAGTCTCGGTCACAAAAATTTGCAATTATTACTGGGAATGCGTTCTTGTAATAAGCATTAAATAATGCCAAAATAGGTCATTTTCAATGCCCCAGTGCTCCTTAATGATTATGGGTACCCCCCTTTTTTAATTTTAAAATTGAAGTTCTCATATGATAAATATTCAGTGGGCAAAGTTTGAACGAAAATCTATTGTCAGTTTTATTTCAGGGGAATTACCTTAAGCAATTAGAAAGAAGAAGCCTGAAAAAAAAATCAGTGCTTCAACGGGAATCCCGTTGAAGCCTTGATTCTTTTTTTCAGGCTTCTTCTTTCCAGTTACTTAAATTGGAAAATTTACTGTGATGATCACTCTTCACCTTCATCTACAACCTCAGTAAAAATATG
The DNA here is from genome assembly GCA_019787425.1 of Platygyra sinensis. NCBI lineage: Eukaryota > Metazoa > Cnidaria > Anthozoa > Scleractinia > Merulinidae > Platygyra > Platygyra sinensis. Next base: position 11,358 of record JAHPZR010020673.1, on the reverse strand, counting down.
AATTATTTAATATGTATACTTCACATCTCAGTATGTATGAAATAAAATAATATGCGATATGTTATTTTCCAACGATGGAGAAGCACGTCATGAGTAGGTAAATCCCTGTGAACTGCAATCACCTACTCACACGTAACCTTAAACCCGACACCCCATTCCCAGCTCGACTCGCAGGGACTTCTGCTAAAGCACTAAAGCTCTTTTTCTCATTTTTAGTTAACGTACATGGCTGTCGAATCAAGATTAATGCTAATAAACGCCGTTGCCAAGCCACAGTATAACAATCGGCAGCCCGGGAATATCTACAGCTGTACGCCCGACAGCAGTTCCACTCAGTACGAAGTCCATGTACTGGCTGTGTACGAGGGGAACAGGCACACACGCCCTCCATCTGCCGGTGATACTAATGTCAATATTGTCAGTGGCGGCCAGTCAAGCCGACCTATTATACTGGTACTTGGAAGCTATGAACCTGTTAACTGGATTCTGAATTTACCAGCTGGTATTTCCATCCGTAAGTCATTCTGGTGAGTACAAAACCAAAAATAGCATAAACTGATTCCACACTTAATGGCTCCGAACTTCATGTGACATTTTTTTTCATACCCCACTACAGAGGGAATTTCATGTAAGTCGCCCTTCTCCATGGAATTTCCATTTTTTGAACACAGAAATAGCCCTCTCCACACCCCTTCGGAATTTCCAGAGGTGTTATGAACATCCCCCATAACCCTCAGGAAACAAATAATTTGGCAAGAAAATGTGTTGAAGTTAAAGTAAATACTCCAAACTCTTAGCCGTCTCAGTTGCACGTCACAACCGTTTATTCATGATCGATCGTAACATCCGAAGATACACACAAAGAAGACAAACAGCAATTTACAAAAACCTGCGTTAAAGGAAAATAGATGAAAGGGTAACTTGTCAAATTACCTTCCTATACGACCAAGTGCATTTGCAAATGCGGTGCAATTTCTGTTGAAGGACTATGGGTGAAATTGACACCATACTTTTATCATTAGCACGCTGGGGACAAAAGCCAATTTTACAGCAAAATATATTTAAATAGACGGAGATAAACAAAAATAAGATACTCGCAAGTTTGTAAATTGTAATTCAATTTTACCTTTATAAAGAAATGGTTTTTGCGAAAGAAATCAACTGCCACTTGACAGGCTCGAAGATCGATGCGAAAACTAACTACGTCAGTCACCAATGTTTTCTGGTGCATAAGGTGACTCCATGTAGACTGGTAACAAGTCTTTATGGCGCCTTTTCCCCGGAACAGCATGTTGTTCGCATTAGTTAGCTTTCAAAGTGCTTTTTGAAAAAAGAATGTTTATTGCAAATGTAATAGGATTCAAATACAAGTATTCAAGCTACTATTTTTTCATGTAAAAGATCTACTTAGTAGGTAAGAGACTGAGAGGATTCTGCGGAACAGCTAGATGGATACTTGAATCGAAGAATCAAAGACCAACTGGAAGTTAAATCGACCATCCAACCCCTCCCCTCCGAAATTTCCTAGGTCTTTGCTTCCCCGCCCGGAATTTCCAATTCCCTCCATGGTGGTGGTATGGATATTTTCTGTTGAGGCGACTTTGGGCGATTTAAGGTGACTCAAGCAAATTGGGAGCCTACGCCACGAAAATTCCAGTTGTCCTGTTAAGTGGTCCCCAACGTAGATTTAACTCAAATCACCACCCAGTAATAAATTACTGTGTTCAACTTTCGGAACGAGACTTAGTTTGGCGATTTGTTTTCTTTCTTGTTTTTTGTAAAGGTCTGCCAGAGAAATCTTCCTTGCGTGACCGCTAGTAGCTCGTGTGAGCCCGTGTGAGCCCGTGTGAGCCCGTGTGAGCCCGTGTGAGCCCGTGTGAGCCCGTGTGAGCCCGTGTGAGCCCGTGTACACTTAGGTCACGAGGCTAAACTTAGTCACATGTTCCAAACATTGGGCTGGTGATCAGCCATGTTTCTGAGAGTTGATCACAGAGAATAATTATTCTGTACGTTAGCTTTCGATAGTAACAATAGTGCAGTCCACATAAAGTGTATGAGATGATATGTACCTGGCTTTATCAAATGTACGAATAGGATAGATAAACATTATGCTGCAAGTTGATTTGTGCAATTACGGGAGGTTAAGATGGTTCCAATGCACAGGAAACGCGGGTAAAAATAAAAATAGATTAAAAGTGCACCTGGTGAGGTTACCTCTGCAACCCCACTCCCCCTCAAAATATCCTGGGAGTTATAAAGTAAAGGTAAAGATAGAGTCTGCATAAGAGCCAAGTGGCTCATCAGGCCGGAGCTTATCCTGTTGTCATTCGCATGAAGCGACCAGGAGTATTTCTGCACCCCCCTGGATGGGATGCTAGTCCAGTATTAAGGTCGCCGGTACCCATTTATACACCTGGGTGAAGAGAGGTGCTGTGAGAGTAAAGTGTCTTGCCCAAGAACACAACACAATGTCCCTGGGCAGGGCTCGAACCTGGACCGCTCGATCCAGAGTCGAGCGCAATAACCATGAGGCAACTGCGTCTCCCAAACGGAGGTAGTATGAAGGAAAATGAAATTTATTTACCATGAAACTATTTTCGTTTGGGTAATGGTTGTCATTTGATGAAGCAATTCCAGTAAAACTAATTTCTACATGAGCAGCACATTTCAACAGTCAATATTACAGAATTTGGACAGGTCAGGGAAACGAAAATATATGTATTTTTTATTTATATAATTTGGTGACAAATTAGCTTTTAACGACAAGATAATGCCACAGTGTATTACCCTGTAGTCTGCTGGCAGCCAGTTTTTCCTCCGGCTAAGGGTACCTAGGACGAGTGTCATCGCGAACGCAAATGGCGTTGACCGTGGGGAGAAAAAGGGTAGACATGGTGGTATGCCCGAGTGGGGAAGGAGGCGTATCTCGTCTCATTTTCCTTTACGCTAAATAGTCTCTCCTCATAATCCCTGCTGAAATTTCGAGACAAAAACACACTGCTAGCAGTCTAATTACCCTGCAAATGACAGATTGAGAGAATTTTTTAGGTTGCTTATTATATTGCTCAAAGTTCCGTTAGTGGGGACGTGAATCAAGTACAGGCCGTCGAACGAAAGACATGGCAGTGGGGTATGGGATATGGCAGCGACTCTGGTGGAGGAGATACAGTAGCTCTTCTGAAGTAAGTAGACAACAGAGTGCCCTCAGTTGATTTAATTTGTTCAGTGTCAATAATTAAGCAACGTGAAGCAAACAGGGCATGTTACTGTGTACCGTAGCAAAACGTCAAATTAAACAGGAAAGTTTGTAGCAAATCATGATATCATGGCAACTCTATTCCAGACCTTTAATATCCCTTGAGACATGGCGTTCAGCATGTAGTTAACTTCATTAAAACATATTGTTTTAGAATAAGAGAATAGTCATTAAGTATTTACTTTTTCGTTAATATCTCGTAAGAACCATAGATATTATTGCGTTTGAGGTCTTTCGACTATGCGCTTACCATAAATACCATTTTTTCAAGACAAGTGCATCGCAGGTTTGGTGTGGTGACTTCATTTACCGGCACTTACAAGGCTGATCAATGGACATTGACGTTTTCTCCCTCACAAGGTACAGATTCTTTATTTATCATTTATGGCTGACTTTTTCATTGTATGCATGGTATGGATCAATAAACACGGAAAGATCGTACTTATAATGATTTAATGAGCCATAGCCTGCTGGTAGACTTTTGAAACATTTCGAAGAAACGTTCTCTCTCTATATATGTATCCCTTGACTACGCAAGTGCACCTCAAAACTGCAGCACTACCGACAAAATTTCTCCAAGAATAGGGATAGTGTTTTGAGGTATATGGTCATGTGGAAAGTTGTATAACGTCATCATATAACATAAACTGTAATAATATTGAATTCAAGGGCATGGACACACCAGCGCAACCCCACCTCTAGTAATACCCACTACCACAACCACAACAACACCCAAACCAACTCTTCACAGACAGAGATGTTACTTCAACAACTATTGTCCTGGATATCGAAAAATGAATGCTGTCTGCCGAGGAGGATACTGCGTGTGTACCAGCCAATATTACGACTACAATTCTTGCTTGCGTAAGTTACTTTGTATTCTGGTAACAAATCAGAAGCTCAGATGTCAACGTAAAATATATTAGGTCAAAAAATATGAAATTATCAGTCTCTGTCATTGTCCAGAGAATAAAGTAGCTAAGGACTGAGTTTCAATTCAATCTAACAGAGTATTTGCTGTTAGTAAATTGCGACAAGCAGTTTCCACTTAAGTTTTACTACGGTAGTTTGAATAGTTTCTGGTTGTAGTTTCCACCCTGCACTAAATAGTGGCCTATATATTGCTAGAAAACAAAGCTTTTTGTAAGGGTTGCTTGGAATCGCCTGGCTCTTATAGCTTTTTAAGGGTAGGCTCACAGTAAGTCGCGTCGCCTAAAAACAGAGCTTGGTAGCCGGCATGACGTGGTTATATCACGTGAAATGTTAAGTCTTAGAAGTAGCACTTCCCCGTTTCCGTACCTCCATCCATGTTTCCTTTATGTATATACTGTCATGACACATCTTGATAGCAGCTTTCACATTTCTTTAGCTAATGCATATGGATGTAAAATCCTTGCGAATAGTGATAAAGCCTTTGCCAAACCACAGTATAACAAGCAGCCTGCCAGAAAAATCTACAGCTGTACGCCTGGGAACAGTTCCTCACAGTATGAAGTCCACGTACTGTCAGTGTACGAAGTTATCAACAGACGCCCACCATCTGCAGGTGATGCCACTGTCAATATCGTCAGCCGTGGAAGGTCAGAGAGACCTGTTATACTCGTGCTTGGAAGCTACGAACCTGTGAACTGGATTCTTAATTTACCAGCGGACATTACCATCAGTAAAGTCGTCTTGGTGAGTACACAATTAAGAGGTAATTTACGTTCTAATTAGTTACGCTTAGACGAACGTAAATAACTCTAAAAGGACGTTCGCGCCAATTCTTTCTGCGCAAGTAAATTCACATGCCACGTCATGCACCGAGCGCGTGCGCTAAATATTGAAATGAACAATGATAGGCTAGATTGCCATTGCTTTCGCTTTGCTTGAATTTAACGATCTTGGGCATTCGGTAACACCTAATTTTCTTTTGCGGAAACAGATTTTATCTACAGTTATCTCCACATTGTCCAAAAATAAACAAAACAAAAACAATGTGGGAAGGTAAAAAGAAAAAATTCGATTTCCATCCGCGAGACATCGAATCCTGCCATCTTGCGGCTGCAAGGCGCGCGAAATTGTGGTCGCTAAATGCGAACTTGTTCTTTGAGGAACCTCACCAGTTGACTAAATTCACTTAATAGGTCCATTTAAACCACATTTGGCAGAGAACATTTCCCTTCAAAGCGCTAATTGCAATATCTTAGGACTTACAGCCACTGTGGCCTTCTTAGCCAACGAAGCCCGATTTACTCAGATTTAGGTGTTCTTCCGGGCATGTTCTCTCCAAAACGAAGTCGTTGACTCCCCATGTTGTTTACATTTCTGACATCACTAACTCATCATCTTTCAATGGTAAAATTTTCCAAAAAAAAAATCAATGTTGGAAAATTTTCGCGCCAACGTCCTTAAATCAAGTTCCCGTAATACAATTCAAATAAGTCAGTCAAGGAATATAAGTTAGTAAGATTTTCTTTTTAATAACCTGTTCTTACACGAGAAACAGAGTTTGAAAAATGAAAAAAATGGCGAATTGCCGAGTCAAGGCTACATATTGGAAAGCGCATACCTAAGTCACTCTGCATAGTAGACTAATTATTCGGACGACTTGCGTGTCAAAATCACGTAGAATTGAGTGTAAAATCACGAATATCAGTTAATGATTCAGGATCTTCACGGGTTACGCGAAACCCTCAGGTTACTAGTCACGAAGAATAATCTCCTAAATTCACGTTGATGATGATGATGACTCTTTATTTCAATAGGGTGCATAATTACAGTCAAGACTGTAGTCTCCCTTATGGCCCTATGAAACTAAGTTACAACATTTCTAGTTACAGACATTTAAAATACTAAAAGAACAAAATACGAAGGTATTACAAAATTAGAGATCACATAAAACTTAAGATCACATTAATAAAAAAACTAAAATATTCTGTCAGTTTTGAAGCTATCAGGTGTGAACTTACGTACAATGAAGTCAAAGTACTTTCTTCTAAACTTCTTTAGATCAGTGGAATAAACCAAGTCATTATCGCTAATATTCTTCCACAATTCAAGAACATTAAAAAAGAACATTCGCTTCCTACTGTTGTTACGTGGAATAGGAAGGCGATAAGGCATCCGAGATCTTGTATCATGAGACTTGCAGTATTTCAATGATATTAGTTTCTCAGAGAGGTAGTCAGGAGCACGCCCATCCAAGATTTTTTAAAACAAAATTAGACGTCTTTCAATACAGATGTGGTTAATAGGTAGCCATCCAAGTTTATAAAATAACGGTAAGGTTTTTGCCTGGAAGGGAGCATCGAGGATAAGACGAGCACATCGTTTTTGAACTTTAAAAATGTTAGCCAATAGCCCTGCATTATAGCTTGCCCAAACTGATACACAGTACTCAAGAATGGGTTTGATACTAGCATTGAATAAAATTATACGATATTTAATTGCCACTAAGGAAATTTTTAATGCGGGCCAGAACAGCAACGCGCTTTAAAAGTTTGTTCCTCAGATTTGTTACATGGTTTGACCAAGAAAGGGTGGGGTCAATATCCAGACCTAGAAGACGTTCCTCTTGAGCTTGTTAAGTTTCCTATCATCTATGAATAGTGTTAATGCACATTCTTTCACAGCGGGACAGTTTCTGTCTAGTACCAGTAATCAGTTTCAAGGAATATAAAATCAGCTAACCAGGCATCACGAGAATACCCCTGTACGACCCCCACAGATGTAATGCTACCGGATCTTAAACTATGAAGACCGCAATCAATAGGGTTATAACCCAGGTTACTTAAGCAATCTCTAAGAATTTCCCTACACCTAGTATAAGAAATCTTACCACTTCTCAGGGTATAGCTTGACCTACTAGGGCGAAAGGTGAAAGGTGTAAGTAAAGGCAGAGTAGTGTTGCTATCAATACCAGACAGGTTCAAGTACCTTCCTAAAATACCGACAGGACAGTACTTAGAACTGAAAGCACTAATATAGACGGAATTCCCTTCCCTGTATCTACCAGTCTTGCTCTGAGTCATGAAGATCCTTATATAACCATCATGAAACTCAATGTGCTTGGGAACTACTGTTACACAAATCATCATACCGAAGAAATCCGGCGAAAGCTAAGGAGTATAACCGGCGGAATACGAAGATCCTTTAAATTAGAATATTCCTTGTTATGAACATCTAAAATATATATTTCTAACCATCTCCGTGGTAATATGGTTCTTTTTCATCATCGGTTGTGACCTTTGGCGTTTGACAGACTTATTAATATTGCAAAACGCGCGGAACATTAATACTCACATGCGACTGAATGTATGTAGTCTTTGTAGAAGGAACCGATAAACGTGAGTTATATTCAGTGAACAACACAATGTAATAAGTAATAGAAAATGACCAAAACAGGTGGGAGGAAAATGAAGAAAAATGAAATTTATTTACCAAAAAACCGTTTTCGTTTGTGTAATGCTTGTCCTTTGATGAAGCAGTCCCCTAAAACTATTTCTACATGACCATCACATTTCATCAGTCAAAACTGCAGAATTCTGACAGGTCAGGGAAACAAAAATAATTTTTTTAAGATCTTGCACCAGTTTGCAATATAAATAGGGCAAATTTTCGCGAGACATTTATATAATTCGGTGACTAAATTAGCTTTCAATGACAAAATAATGACACAGTGTATCATCCTGCAAATGAAAGAATGAGAATATTTTTTTTAGGTTGCTTATTATATTGCTCAAAGTTCCGTTAGTGGGGACGTGAATCAAGTACAGGCTGTTGAACGAGAGACAAGGCAGTGGAGTAGGGGATATGGCAGCGACTCTGGTGGAGGAGATACAGTAGCACTTCTGAGGTAAGTAGACAACAGAGTGCCCTCAGTTGATTTGTTCAGTGTCAATAAGCAACGAGAATCAAACAGGACATGTTACTGTGTAAACTAGCAAACGTCAAATTAAACAGGAAAGTCTCTAGCAAATCATGATATCATGGAAACTCAATTCCAAACCTTTAATATCCCTTGAGACATGGCGTACAGCCTGTAGGTAACCGTTCATTAAAACATATTGTTTTATTACTGAAAGAGAATACTCATTAAAAATTTACTTTTCAGTTAACACGTGGTAAGAGTCGCAGTCAATGTTGTGGTTTGTCAGTTGATAATGCACAGCAATTTGATTGCTGGCATCACCATTACTCGTGGCAAGATCAAATGCTCCGAGTGTCAGGCTTCCCACGTGCACATTGGTAAGACTGGCAGAAACCTTAACACTAGACTGACTGAACACAAACGAGCCCGAGAAATGGTGATGCCAAACCACAACATTGACTGAGACTCACTGCTTATCCTACAGTAGAAACTATTTTCAACGACTGACTCTGGAAAGCTGGTACACTAACTTAGAACAAACGCCTCTTAACAGATGTCAACAACTACCGGCACCTTACAAACAACTTATCCGCGACGAAAACGAAACCGATAAACGGACTTCTAACAGACCGACTTAATTTTGACTAACAATAGACTGTGGTGGCATAAAACGATGAAATTAACACAAACAAGAAGACGCGTACATGTAATTAATGAAACCAGTTTACTTGAGCGATGTGTGGACGATTTGTACGGTTTCGAAAAACTGAAATAAAACGAAAATTACAATGATAAAACTACCTGAAAACACTAGTAGTGAGAAGGAGAATAAAAAACTTACGTTTGTGTCCTTAAATCCTTGACAATAACGGTATAAAGGAGGCGATAAAAACGATTTCCACACGAAACGAATAGCCGTCACTAGTTCCGTCGAGCACATGCTTTTTTAACTCGCAACGCATCTTGGGATCATAGGGTACGTAACGTCACGCGTAACGGCAGTAATATTCCCGACCCCTTAAGCGATGCTTAACGCGAAAAGTCCTTACACTATTGGAAAACTGATTTGTCATGTCCTGTGCGAAAGAATAAAACTACAGAGTCAAATCCTTTGTACAATCCACTCAAAAAAGGGACTATAAATGATCCACAAGAGGTTCAGTCTTTACGAGCCTTTGCTTCATTGTTCATTTCGAGGCACGATTGTTCTTCCTTAGCTAGCAACGAGGACAACCTTGTCAACTGGCCTGCGTAATTCAGAGGTTTGGGTCTTCAAATGAACAGTGCGCACGAATCCGTTCTTGTCCGATTCCGTCCTAATGACTCGTCCCATGGGCCAAACGCTTCTGGGGCAGCTATCGTCTTTCACCAGAAACGACATCGCCGACAGCTAGATTCCGTTTAGGACTGTTCCACTTCGCTCGTTGTTGGAGAGTCAAGAGGTATTCTCTCTTCCAGCGTGTCCAAAACAAGTTTGCTAGGTACTGTACTATCCGCCAGCGCCGCCTCATATAGACATCTGCACGTTGGAAAACTCCTGCTGGAGGGAGTACGACGCTGATTTTCATTGTCAGAAGATTGCTAGGGCTTAAGGTATGAGTATACCCCAAATGACAACCTCGCGTTGTCGCTCTTTCACGGTCGCGCGTTTCATAAAACCCCCAATAAAGTATATATTTCTGAAAGCTTAATAATTGCAGATTTCGATAATTACTTGATTTAATTCAAGAAATAAAACCCTTTCCTAAAATAGTGATCATTTCCCAAAAGTATGTAGTTTCACAAATTGAGTTCGTTTCCGGTCAGAATTTAACGGGAGAAAGCGAGCGACATCGCTACGTTTTCTTCACACCTTGATCTAAAAAACCGTGTCGGGGAATTTTGATTACTCGTATGGTTTGTTTTTTATACGCTGTTAAACTTAAGTTTTAAAAAACACTCATTGCCTTTGTTTAAGTGCTCATTACTTTCGAAGGAGTCAAAAAATTAAAATTCCCCGACACGGTTTTTTTGCCACATTATCGGGCAACATTCTTGCCAAATTCAGCGAAAATAGATGAAAATTGGCTGTAAACGAACTGGAAACGTGCGCCTCATTTGATGAGATTTTAGTTTTGAGAAATAACGCAAAATACACTTTAGGGCGGTTTTTCCGGTGTGGGGAGATTAGATCTCAAATGATTGAAAAGTAATTACCTGTTGATTGATAAAGTGAGGGCTCTTCTTACATAGACAATAGGGCTCGCATTTACAAGTCGGCCCGCAAAGCGGTCTCAAATGTTATTTACTGGCAGCAAATACCAACAAAGCTCCCTGTTCCGCCGCTCCACTCACTCACTCAGATCGAGTTTTGGAACGATGCTGAAGGCAAAATCTACTGAAGAGATCCAAAAAAAGCGATAGAGGAAGTAACGCGGGGAATTCGCACGGTGAATCCGCGAAAGAAACCATGCTTAAAGAAATGAGAGAATCAGGGTAAGAACGCTTCTTTTACACGTTGCAGTAGTAGTATTAGTTGGCTATTCAGAATTTCAGCGAAGTGCGTGTGTAACTTCGGGCAGAGAGAATCGGCCGTGTATCTGCAAATCGGCCGAAAGAATATTGTAACAGTTTTCCACGCAAATGTGGCAAAGCTCGGCGGTGCTTTCTGAATCTTCCGCAAACGAGTACAGATAACTGAAAACCTTCGGTGAATCTTCTACAATAACATGGCGTCGTAAAATGCTGGCATATTTCGGTTGTAAAAACTGGGGCCTCGAAGGTGAACGGAGCGGCTGCGACCCAAAACTATTTAGAAAACACGACAGCGCACATTTAGAAATAAAGGAGGAATGTGAATGGAACAGTTAGAGCGCTTCAGCCCATTCCTTATTAAATGCTTTCGAGGTTTTCCGTTTCGGTGCCTTCTTCGCATTTGAAAACGGACACAATCTTTTGCGTTTCTTTTTTGAAGACATCTTCCACCAAAAACAAATCGATTACGCGTGACAGACAAATCAGTAATTTCGCAAAACAAACCATGCCGCGGTTTACGTGACTTTCAATGGCATTTTAGTTGATAATGACAACTTGTTTACAGCTTCCAATTAGAGATAATTTATTCATAGAATCGTTTTTCCTTTATAACTTTGTCTAGGAGAAACCTTTTTTCGCGGAACTTTTTGCATTTAAAAGAACTCGATGAGATGTACATGGGAATACCAAAAACTAAAATTTGGCAAAATAATCGATTTTGGGGTATACTGATACC
>JAHPZR010020672.1:0-12500 GCA_019787425.1 Platygyra sinensis | reverse complement strand
AACGTTTAAGAAAAAACCTTACAAGGTTCTTAATGGATAAACATTTTTAGATAATGGATAAATACTTTTAGATGAACGCCGTATTGTTGATAGAAAATTATCTGTAAATAGTTTTTAGGACAGTACGCAGTTTTAGTAGTTTTAGACATGTCAAGTACTATCGTTCGTGTCTCTGGTTGGACAAACGATATATATTTTCACAGTCGTTTGCTTTTCTGATTTGTTTGATGTGTATTTCGCGCGAACTTTACGCTGGCTTTTTTTCATGTGTAAATCTCAGAATGTATCATTGTGAAGAATGACCATCGCAGTAAATTTTCCAATTTAAGGTTATTCCTCACAATTGCACTGCGCATCCTTTCTGCGCATAATTTATGGCGTCATTTAGCGCGCCCTCGTGCACGCGCATATTGAAAACATGGCGGATTTGCCTTAATATTGAGAACTGTCAGTTGGAAAATGGCTATAGCTCACCAACGAGCACGGGCACCCCAACTTTTTTTCAGTCATTGTAATCAACTTATCATAAACTTTGTTTGAGGAAAGACTGATCTGATTCCTATTGCTGAAAATTGAATAAATAACGAAAATAGCAAGTAAACTGTGGTCTTTTCTATTTTGCCCTATGGTAACCATGTCAAGAAATTTGGTTGAAATTTTAATAAAGAATTCAGCTTTCTGTCTAAATCAAACTTACAAAGTTTATTTGTGTCCGATACAATGCATTGACGCCAGTTTAATGCGTGTTCTCATGAGTCTCGGTCACAAAAATTTGCAATTATTACTGGGAATGCGTTCTTGTAATAAGCATTAAATAATGCCAAAATAGGTCATTTTCAATGCCCCAGTGCTCCTTAATGAGTATGGGTACCCCCCTTTTTTAATTTTAAAATTGAAGTTCTCATATGATAAATATTCAGTGGGCAAAGTTTGAACGAAAATCTATTGTCAGTTTTATTTCAGGGGAATTACCTTAAGCAATTAGAAAGAAGAAGCCTGAAAAAAAAATCAGTGCTTCAACGGGAATCCCGTTGAAGCCTTGATTCTTTTTTTCAGGCTTCTTCTTTCCAGTTACTTAAATTGGAAAATTTACTGTGATGATCACTCTTCACCTTCATCTACAACCTCAGTAAAAATATGAATTATTTAATATGTATACTTCACATCTCAGTATGTATGAAATAAAATAATATGCGATATGTTATTTTCCAACGATGGAGAAGCACGTCATGAGTAGGTAAATCCCTGTGAACTGCAATCACCTACTCACACGTAACCTTAAACCCGACACCCCATTCCCAGCTCGACTCGCAGGGACTTCTGCTAAAGCACTAAAGCTCTTTTTCTCATTTTTAGTTAACGTACATGGCTGTCGAATCAAGATTAATGCTAATAACGCCGTTGCCAAGCCACAGTATAACAATCGGCAGCCCGGGAATATCTACAGCTGTACGCCCGACAGCAGTTCCACTCAGTACGAAGTCCATGTACTGGCTGTGTACGAGGGGAACAGGCACACACGCCCTCCATCTGCCGGTGATACTAATGTCAATATTGTCAGTGGCGGCCAGTCAAGCCGACCTATTATACTGGTACTTGGAAGCTATGAACCTGTTAACTGGATTCTGAATTTACCAGCTGGTATTTCCATCCGTAAAGTCATTCTGGTGAGTACAAAACCAAAAATAGCATAAACTGATTCCACACTTAATGGCTCCGAACTTCATGTGACATTTTTTTTCATACCCCACTACAGAGGGAATTTCATGTAAGTCGCCCTTCTCCATGGAATTTCCATTTTTTGAACACAGAAATAGCCCTCTCCACACCCCTTCGGAATTTCCAGAGGTGTTATGAACATCCCCCATAACCCTCAGGAAACAAATAATTTGGCAAGAAAATGTGTTGAAGTTAAAGTAAATACTCCAAACTCTTAGCCGTCTCAGTTGCACGTCACAACCGTTTATTCATGATCGATCGTAACATCCGAAGATACACACAAAGAAGACAAACAGCAATTTACAAAAACCTGCGTTAAAGGAAAATAGATGAAAGGGTAACTTGTCAAATTACCTTCCTATACGACCAAGTGCATTTGCAAATGCGGTGCAATTTCTGTTGAAGGACTATGGGTGAAATTGACACCATACTTTTATCATTAGCACGCTGGGGACAAAAGCCAATTTTACAGCAAAATTATATTTAAATAGACGGAGATAAACAAAAATAAGATACTCGCAAGTTTGTAAAATTGTAATTCAATTTTTACCTTTATAAAGAAATGGTTTTTGCGAAAGAAATCAACTGCCACTTGACAGGCTCGAAGATCGATGCGAAAACTAACTACGTCAGTCACCAATGTTTTCTGGTGCATAAGGTGACTCCATGTAGACTGGTAACAAGTCTTTATGGCGCCTTTTCCCCGGAACAGCATGTTGTTCGCATTAGTTAGCTTTCAAAGTGCTTTTTGAAAAAAGAATGTTTATTGCAAATGTAATAGGATTCAAATACAAGTATTCAAGCTACTATTTTTTCATGTAAAAGATCTACTTAGTAGGTAAGAGACTGAGAGGATTCTGCGGAACAGCTAGATGGATACTTGAATCGAAGAATCAAAGACCAACTGGAAGTTAAATCGACCATCCAACCCCCTCCCCTCCGAAATTTCCTAGGTCTTTGCTTCCCCGCCCGGAATTTCCAATTCCCTCCATGGTGGTGGTATGGATATTTTCTGTTGAGGCGACTTTGGGCGATTTAAGGTGACTCAAGCAAATTGGGAGCCTACGCCACGAAAATTCCAGTTGTCCTGTTAAGTGGTCCCCAACGTAGATTTAACTCAAATCACCACCCAGTAATAAATTACTGTGTTCAACTTTCGGAACGAGACTTAGTTTGGCGATTTGTTTTCTTTCTTGTTTTTTGTAAAGGTCTGCCAGAGAAATCTTCCTTGCGTGACCGCTAGTAGCTCGTGTGAGCCCGTGTGAGCCCGTGTGAGCCCGTGTGAGCCCGTGTGAGCCCGTGTGAGCCCGTGTGAGCCCGTGTGAGCCCGTGTACACTTAGGTCACGAGGCTAAACTTAGTCACATGTTCCAAACATTGGGCTGGTGATCAGCCATGTTTCTGAGAGTTGATCACAGAGAATAATTATTCTGTACGTTAGCTTTCGATAGTAACAATAGTGCAGTCCACATAAAGTGTATGAGATGATATGTACCTGGCTTTATCAAATGTACGAATAGGATAGATAAACATTATGCTGCAAGTTGATTTGTGCAATTACGGGAGGTTAAGATGGTTCCAATGCACAGGAAACGCGGGTAAAAATAAAAATAGATTAAAAGTGCACCTGGTGAGGTTACCTCTGCAACCCCACTCCCCCTCAAAATATCCTGGGAGTTATAAAGTAAAGGTAAAGATAGAGTCTGCATAAGAGCCAAGTGGCTCATCAGGCCGGAGCTTATCCTGTTGTCATTCGCATGAAGCGACCAGGAGTATTTCTGCACCCCCCTGGATGGGATGCTAGTCCAGTATTAAGGTCGCCGGTACCCATTTATACACCTGGGTGAAGAGAGGTGCTGTGAGAGTAAAGTGTCTTGCCCAAGAACACAACACAATGTCCCTGGGCAGGGCTCGAACCTGGACCGCTCGATCCAGAGTCGAGCGCAATAACCATGAGGCAACTGCGTCTCCCAAACGGAGGTAGTATGAAGGAAAATGAAATTTATTTACCATGAAACTATTTTCGTTTGGGTAATGGTTGTCATTTGATGAAGCAATTCCAGTAAAACTAATTTCTACATGAGCAGCACATTTCAACAGTCAATATTACAGAATTTGGACAGGTCAGGGAAACGAAAATATATGTATTTTTTATTTATATAATTTGGTGACAAATTAGCTTTTAACGACAAGATAATGCCACAGTGTATTACCCTGTAGTCTGCTGGCAGCCAGTTTTTCCTCCGGCTAAGGGTACCTAGGACGAGTGTCATCGCGAACGCAAATGGCGTTGACCGTGGGGAGAAAAAGGGTAGACATGGTGGTATGCCCGAGTGGGGAAGGAGGCGTATCTCGTCTCATTTTCCTTTACGCTAAATAGTCTCTCCTCATAATCCCTGCTGAAATTTCGAGACAAAAACACACTGCTAGCAGTCTAATTACCCTGCAAATGACAGATTGAGAGAATTTTTTTAGGTTGCTTATTATATTGCTCAAAGTTCCGTTAGTGGGGACGTGAATCAAGTACAGGCCGTCGAACGAAAGACATGGCAGTGGGGTATGGGATATGGCAGCGACTCTGGTGGAGGAGATACAGTAGCTCTTCTGAAGTAAGTAGACAACAGAGTGCCCTCAGTTGATTTAATTTGTTCAGTGTCAATAATTAAGCAACGTGAAGCAAACAGGGCATGTTACTGTGTACCGTAGCAAAACGTCAAATTAAACAGGAAAGTTTGTAGCAAATCATGATATCATGGCAACTCTATTCCAGACCTTTAATATCCCTTGAGACATGGCGTTCAGCATGTAGTTAACTTCATTAAAACATATTGTTTTAGAATAAGAGAATAGTCATTAAGTATTTACTTTTTCGTTAATATCTCGTAAGAACCATAGATATTATTGCGTTTGAGGTCTTTCGACTATGCGCTTACCATAAATACCATTTTTTCAAGACAAGTGCATCGCAGGTTTGGTGTGGTGACTTCATTTACCGGCACTTACAAGGCTGATCAATGGACATTGACGTTTTCTCCCTCACAAGGTACAGATTCTTTATTTATCATTTATGGCTGACTTTTTCATTGTATGCATGGTATGGATCAATAAACACGGAAAGATCGTACTTATAATGATTTAATGAGCCATAGCCTGCTGGTAGACTTTTGAAACATTTCGAAGAAACGTTCTCTCTCTATATATGTATCCCTTGACTACGCAAGTGCACCTCAAAACTGCAGCACTACCGACAAAATTTCTCCAAGAATAGGGATAGTGTTTTGAGGTATATGGTCATGTGGAAAGTTGTATAACGTCATCATATAACATAAACTGTAATAATATTGAATTCAAGGGCATGGACACACCAGCGCAACCCCACCTCTAGTAATACCCACTACCACAACCACAACAACACCCAAACCAACTCTTCACAGACAGAGATGTTACTTCAACAACTATTGTCCTGGATATCGAAAAATGAATGCTGTCTGCCGAGGAGGATACTGCGTGTGTACCAGCCAATATTACGACTACAATTCTTGCTTGCGTAAGTTACTTTGTATTCTGGTAACAAATCAGAAGCTCAGATGTCAACGTAAAATATATTAGGTCAAAAAATATGAAATTATCAGTCTCTGTCATTGTCCAGAGAATAAAGTAGCTAAGGACTGAGTTTCAATTCAATCTAACAGAGTATTTGCTGTTAGTAAATTGCGACAAGCAGTTTCCACTTAAGTTTTACTACGGTAGTTTGAATAGTTTCTGGTTGTAGTTTCCACCCTGCACTAAATAGTGGCCTATATATTGCTAGAAAACAAAGCTTTTTGTAAGGGTTGCTTGGAATCGCCTGGCTCTTATAGCTTTTTAAGGGTAGGCTCACAGTAAGTCGCGTCGCCTAAAAACAGAGCTTGGTAGCCGGCATGACGTGGTTATATCACGTGAAATGTTAAGTCTTAGAAGTAGCACTTCCCCGTTTCCGTACCTCCATCCATGTTTCCTTTATGTATATACTGTCATGACACATCTTGATAGCAGCTTTCACATTTCTTTAGCTAATGCATATGGATGTAAAATCCTTGCGAATAGTGATAAAGCCTTTGCCAAACCACAGTATAACAAGCAGCCTGCCAGAAAAATCTACAGCTGTACGCCTGGGAACAGTTCCTCACAGTATGAAGTCCACGTACTGTCAGTGTACGAAGTTATCAACAGACGCCCACCATCTGCAGGTGATGCCACTGTCAATATCGTCAGCCGTGGAAGGTCAGAGAGACCTGTTATACTCGTGCTTGGAAGCTACGAACCTGTGAACTGGATTCTTAATTTACCAGCGGACATTACCATCAGTAAAGTCGTCTTGGTGAGTACACAATTAAGAGGTAATTTACGTTCTAATTAGTTACGCTTAGACGAACGTAAATAACTCTAAAAGGACGTTCGCGCCAATTCTTTCTGCGCAAGTAAATTCACATGCCACGTCATGCACCGAGCGCGTGCGCTAAATATTGAAATGAACAATGATAGGCTAGATTGCCATTGCTTTCGCTTTGCTTGAATTTAACGATCTTGGGCATTCGGTAACACCTAATTTTCTTTTGCGGAAACAGATTTTATCTACAGTTATCTCCACATTGTCCAAAAATAAACAAAACAAAAACAATGTGGGAAGGTAAAAAGAAAAAATTCGATTTCCATCCGCGAGACATCGAATCCTGCCATCTTGCGGCTGCAAGGCGCGCGAAATTGTGGTCGCTAAATGCGAACTTGTTCTTTGAGGAACCTCACCAGTTGACTAAATTCACTTAATAGGTCCATTTAAACCACATTTGGCAGAGAACATTTCCCTTCAAAGCGCTAATTGCAATATCTTAGGACTTACAGCCACTGTGGCCTTCTTAGCCAACGAAGCCCGATTTACTCAGATTTAGGTGTTCTTCCGGGCATGTTCTCTCCAAAACGAAGTCGTTGACTCCCCATGTTGTTTACATTTCTGACATCACTAACTCATCATCTTTCAATGGTAAAATTTTCCAAAAAAAAAATCAATGTTGGAAAATTTTCGCGCCAACGTCCTTAAATCAAGTTCCCGTAATACAATTCAAATAAGTCAGTCAAGGAATATAAGTTAGTAAGATTTTCTTTTTAATAACCTGTTCTTACACGAGAAACAGAGTTTGAAAAATGAAAAAAATGGCGAATTGCCGAGTCAAGGCTACATATTGGAAAGCGCATACCTAAGTCACTCTGCATAGTAGACTAATTATTCGGACGACTTGCGTGTCAAAATCACGTAGAATTGAGTGTAAAATCACGAATATCAGTTAATGATTCAGGATCTTCACGGGTTACGCGAAACCCTCAGGTTACTAGTCACGAAGAATAATCTCCTAAATTCACGTTGATGATGATGATGACTCTTTATTTCAATAGGGTGCATAATTACAGTCAAGACTGTAGTCTCCCTTATGGCCCTATGAAACTAAGTTACAACATTTCTAGTTACAGACATTTAAAATACTAAAAGAACAAAATACGAAGGTATTACAAAATTAGAGATCACATAAAACTTAAGATCACATTAATAAAAAAACTAAAATATTCTGTCAGTTTTGAAGCTATCAGGTGTGAACTTACGTACAATGAAGTCAAAGTACTTTCTTCTAAACTTCTTTAGATCAGTGGAATAAACCAAGTCATTATCGCTAATATTCTTCCACAATTCAAGAACATTAAAAAAGAACATTCGCTTCCTACTGTTGTTACGTGGAATAGGAAGGCGATAAGGCATCCGAGATCTTGTATCATGAGACTTGCAGTATTTCAATGATATTAGTTTCTCAGAGAGGTAGTCAGGAGCACGCCCATCCAAGATTTTTTAAAACAAAATTAGACGTCTTTCAATACAGATGTGGTTAATAGGTAGCCATCCAAGTTTATAAAATAACGGTAAGGTTTTTGCCTGGAAGGGAGCATCGAGGATAAGACGAGCACATCGTTTTTGAACTTTAAAAATGTTAGCCAATAGCCCTGCATTATAGCTTGCCCAAACTGATACACAGTACTCAAGAATGGGTTTGATACTAGCATTGAATAAAATTATACGATATTTAATTGCCACTAAGGAAATTTTTAATGCGGGCCAGAACAGCAACGCGCTTTAAAAGTTTGTTCCTCAGATTTGTTACATGGTTTGACCAAGAAAGGGTGGGGTCAATATCCAGACCTAGAAGACGTTCCTCTTGAGCTTGTTAAGTTTCCTATCATCTATGAATAGTGTTAATGCACATTCTTTCACAGCGGGACAGTTTCTGTCTAGTACCAGTAATCAGTTTCAAGGAATATAAAATCAGCTAACCAGGCATCACGAGAATACCCCTGTACGACCCCCACAGATGTAATGCTACCGGATCTTAAACTATGAAGACCGCAATCAATAGGGTTATAACCCAGGTTACTTAAGCAATCTCTAAGAATTTCCCTACACCTAGTATAAGAAATCTTACCACTTCTCAGGGTATAGCTTGACCTACTAGGGCGAAAGGTGAAAGGTGTAAGTAAAGGCAGAGTAGTGTTGCTATCAATACCAGACAGGTTCAAGTACCTTCCTAAAATACCGACAGGACAGTACTTAGAACTGAAAGCACTAATATAGACGGAATTCCCTTCCCTGTATCTACCAGTCTTGCTCTGAGTCATGAAGATCCTTATATAACCATCATGAAACTCAATGTGCTTGGGAACTACTGTTACACAAATCATCATACCGAAGAAATCCGGCGAAAGCTAAGGAGTATAACCGGCGGAATACGAAGATCCTTTAAATTAGAATATTCCTTGTTATGAACATCTAAAATATATATTTCTAACCATCTCCGTGGTAATATGGTTCTTTTTCATCATCGGTTGTGACCTTTGGCGTTTGACAGACTTATTAATATTGCAAAACGCGCGGAACATTAATACTCACATGCGACTGAATGTATGTAGTCTTTGTAGAAGGAACCGATAACGTGAGTTATATTCAGTGAACAACACAATGTAATAAGTAATAGAAAATGACCAAAACAGGTGGGAGGAAAATGAAGAAAAATGAAATTTATTTACCAAAAAACCGTTTTCGTTTGTGTAATGCTTGTCCTTTGATGAAGCAGTCCCCTAAAACTATTTCTACATGACCATCACATTTCATCAGTCAAAACTGCAGAATTCTGACAGGTCAGGGAAACAAAAATAATTTTTTTAAGATCTTGCACCAGTTTGCAATATAAATAGGGCAAATTTTCGCGAGACATTTATATAATTCGGTGACTAAATTAGCTTTCAATGACAAAATAATGACACAGTGTATCATCCTGCAAATGAAAGAATGAGAATATTTTTTTTAGGTTGCTTATTATATTGCTCAAAGTTCCGTTAGTGGGGACGTGAATCAAGTACAGGCTGTTGAACGAGAGACAAGGCAGTGGAGTAGGGGATATGGCAGCGACTCTGGTGGAGGAGATACAGTAGCACTTCTGAGGTAAGTAGACAACAGAGTGCCCTCAGTTGATTTGTTCAGTGTCAATAAGCAACGAGAATCAAACAGGACATGTTACTGTGTAAACTAGCAAACGTCAAATTAAACAGGAAAGTCTCTAGCAAATCATGATATCATGGAAACTCAATTCCAAACCTTTAATATCCCTTGAGACATGGCGTACAGCCTGTAGGTAACCGTTCATTAAAACATATTGTTTTATTACTGAAAAGAGAATACTCATTAAAAATTTACTTTTCAGTTAACACGTGGTAAGAGTCGCAGTCAATGTTGTGGTTTGTCAGTTGATAATGCACAGCAATTTGATTGCTGGCATCACCATTACTCGTGGCAAGATCAAATGCTCCGAGTGTCAGGCTTCCCACGTGCACATTGGTAAGACTGGCAGAAACCTTAACACTAGACTGACTGAACACAAACGAGCCCGAGAAATGGTGATGCCAAACCACAACATTGACTGAGACTCACTGCTTATCCTACAGTAGAAACTATTTTCAACGACTGACTCTGGAAAGCTGGTACACTAACTTAGAACAAACGCCTCTTAACAGATGTCAACAACTACCGGCACCTTACAAACAACTTATCCGCGACGAAAACGAAACCGATAAACGGACTTCTAACAGACCGACTTAATTTTGACTAACAATAGACTGTGGTGGCATAAAACGATGAAATTAACACAAACAAGAAGACGCGTACATGTAATTAATGAAACCAGTTTACTTGAGCGATGTGTGGACGATTTGTACGGTTTCGAAAACTGAAATAAAACGAAAATTACAATGATAAACTACCTGAAAACACTAGTAGTGAGAAGGAGAATAAAAACTTACGTTTGTGTCCTTAAATCCTTGACAATAACGGTATAAAGGAGGCGATAAAAACGATTTCCACACGAAACGAATAGCCGTCACTAGTTCCGTCGAGCACATGCTTTTTAACTCGCAACGCATCTTGGGATCATAGGGTACGTAACGTCACGCGTAACGGCAGTAATATTCCCGACCCCTTAAGCGATGCTTAACGCGAAAAGTCCTTACACTATTGGAAAACTGATTTGTCATGTCCTGTGCGAAAGAATAAACTACAGAGTCAAATCCTTTGTACAATCCACTCAAAAAAGGGACTATAAATGATCCACAAGAGGTTCAGTCTTTACGAGCCTTTGCTTCATTGTTCATTTCGAGGCACGATTGTTCTTCCTTAGCTAGCAAGAGGACAACCTTGTCAACTGGCCTGCGTAATTCAGAGGTTTGGGTCTTCAAATGAACAGTGCGCACGAATCCGTTCTTGTCCGATTCCGTCCTAATGACTCGTCCCATGGGCCAAACGCTTCTGGGGCAGCTATCGTCTTTCACCAGAACGACATCGCCGACAGCTAGATTCCGTTTAGGACTGTTCCACTTCGCTCGTTGTTGGAGAGTCAAGAGGTATTCTCTCTTCCAGCGTGTCCAAAACAAGTTTGCTAGGTACTGTACTATCCGCCAGCGCCGCCTCATATAGACATCTGCACGTTGGAAAACTCCTGCTGGAGGGAGTACGACGCTGATTTTCATTGTCAGAAGATTGCTAGGGCTTAAGGTATGAGTATACCCCAAATGACAACCTCGCGTTGTCGCTCTTTCACGGTCGCGCGTTTCATAAAACCCCCAATAAAGTATATATTTTCTGAAAGCTTAATAATTGCAGATTTCGATAATTACTTGATTTAATTCAAGAAATAAAACCCTTTCCTAAAATAGTGATCATTTCCCAAAAGTATGTAGTTTCACAAATTGAGTTCGTTTCCGGTCAGAATTTAACGGGAGAAAGCGAGCGACATCGCTACGTTTTCTTCACACCTTGATCTAAAAAACCGTGTCGGGGAATTTTGATTACTCGTATGGTTTGTTTTTTATACGCTGTTAAACTTTAAGTTTTTAAAAAACACTCATTGCCTTTGTTTAAGTGCTCATTACTTTCGAAGGAGTCAAAAAATTAAAATTCCCCGACACGGTTTTTTTGCCACATTATCGGGCAACATTCTTGCCAAATTTCAGCGAAAATAGATGAAAATTGGCTGTAAACGAACTGGAAACGTGCGCCTCATTTGATGAGATTTTAGTTTTGAGAAATAACGCAAAATACACTTTAGGGCGGTTTTTCCGGTGTGGGGAGATTAGATCTCAAATGATTGAAAAGTAATTACCTGTTGATTGATAAAGTGAGGGCTCTTCTTACATAGACAATAGGGCTCGCATTTACAAGTCGGCCCGCAAAGCGGTCTCAAATGTTATTTACTGGCAGCAAATACCAACAAAGCTCCCTGTTCCGCCGCTCCACTCACTCACTCAGATCGAGTTTTGGAACGATGCTGAAGGCAAAATCTACTGAAGAGATCCAAAAAAAGCGATAGAGGAAGTAACGCGGGGAATTCGCACGGTGAATCCGCGAAAGAAACCATGCTTAAAGAAATGAGAGAATCAGGGTAAGAACGCTTCTTTTACACGTTGCAGTAGTAGTATTAGTTGGCTATTCAGAATTTCAGCGAAGTGCGTGTGTAACTTCGGGCAGAGAGAATCGGCCGTGTATCTGCAAATCGGCCGAAAGAATATTGTAACAGTTTTCCACGCAAATGTGGCAAAGCTCGGCGGTGCTTTCTGAATCTTCCGCAAACGAGTACAGATAACTGAAAACCTTCGGTGAATCTTCTACAATAACATGGCGTCGTAAAATGCTGGCATATTTCGGTTGTAAAAACTGGGGCCTCGAAGGTGAACGGAGCGGCTGCGACCCAAAACTATTTAGAAAACACGACAGCGCACATTTAGAAATAAAGGAGGAATGTGAATGGAACAGTTAGAGCGCTTCAGCCCATTCCTTATTAAATGCTTTCGAGGTTTTCCGTTTCGGTGCCTTCTTCGCATTTGAAAACGGACACAATCTTTTGCGTTTCTTTTTTGAAGACATCTTCCACCAAAAACAAATCGATTACGCGTGACAGACAAATCAGTAATTTCGCAAAACAAACCATGCCGCGGTTTACGTGACTTTCAATGGCATTTTAGTTGATAATGACAACTTGTTTACAGCTTCCAATTAGAGATAATTTATTCATAGAATCGTTTTTCCTTTATAACTTTGTCTAGGAGAAACCTTTTTTCGCGGAACTTTTTGCATTTAAAAGAACTCGATGAGATGTACATGGGAATACCAAAAACTAAAATTTGGCAAAATAATCGATTTTGGGGTATACTGATACC
>JAHPZR010020670.1:0-10750 GCA_019787425.1 Platygyra sinensis | reverse complement strand
CTCTAAAAGCGGTCCACTCGACTTCGGGACCAAAAGTAATTTTCCCTCATTTTTTGTCAGTGAAAACGGTTTGGTTCATATATATAAAAAAGTAATTTATTATTTTCCAGTTTCTTATTTTTGCTTTGCTACGAGCCAAAATTGAATTTTGGGCGAACTGAGGTTGCCGACCGTGATCAGAAAGGTAAAATTCACCGATTTTGTGAAGCGTCCTACGTCCCCTAAAATGCAGCTCGCATAATTTCGTTTCGTAGAAGTTCTAAGGTACATTCATTACTTTGACTGACGAAATACGGAAACTTTTCGGAAAATTCTAAGCTTACCAGAGAGGCTGGAAGACACCCTACTCCGAGGCCTTTGTTCACCTACTAAAATTTAGCCAAGTTTGAGGAAGAAAATCTCAAAAGTTGGGTCTAAATGAAGGCTAAAAAGCACATCACAGTAAATTTCTTACCTTAATAAACCGTTCCATAAGTTCAAACCGCTGGGTATCTCCTTGGATTGCACGCGACAACAGATTAAAATCTGCCACAATCAGTGTATTTACACCACTATCGCTCGTGTCAAAGTTTATTTGCATAACTCTTGCCCTCGGCGAAAATACGTCTTCTACCGTTCAGGAACGTTTGTTGGCCTTCTAAGTAGTGGCAAAAAGCTTCCTTTAGTACTTGGATAAGCTGGAGATCCATTTTTGAAGTGAAGGTTGCGTTAAAGTTGATCAATTAAAAGTAAATAATGGCTGTCGCTAATTAACCGTAGCCATCGTCCCGATAAGCTCCTTTAGTACATTCTCCCGCAGATCGACGGAACGCTAGGAGAAAATGAAAGTAGAAAGTTTCCATTACCGTTTTTATGACAAACTGAATCCTGTACTACTACTACTACTACTACTACTACTACTACTACTACTACTACTACTACTACCACTCCTCCCGTTAGGTCGCTCAGCGGACACTTTTTCTTGGTAACTCCAAAAGGCTATTATTCAGCAACAGTATAAAAAATTACCTGAAACTTGGCAAAAGCATGGCTAAGACTAAGGTCTATGTAATGGTAGTTTATGAGCGCATTCTGCTTAATTAAGTTTGAGAAATAGTCTGGTAAAGGCAAAAATGCGTCCGCTTGGCGCCATTGCTGCCCGTTCGTGCTAGGAAATCGCTTTAAAACCCAGAAATAGACCAAATGTTGGCTTTAGGTGTCTTAAACAAGCTTATAGAGCTGCGGCAAGTAACTCTAGTAATTTAAAAAAGCATCGTTATTTCGTCCCAAAAAGTTCAGTAAAGGTATAATGTCGAGTGGGTGTTTCAGGTTACGCGAAAATCGGGAAGCCCCATGTTTGCACGTTTTTGACTTTATTCTTCTCTAACTCTATCATTTTATGGAAGTTAGAAGTGATTTTCACCACAAAGTTAGATGTATGTATGGGCAATGCGCATGTGACGTTTGAGCTAAATCGTGTTTATATGGTACTATCAGCACGTCTTTTAGTTAGGGATGTTTGAGTGTGACAAAATGTCCGCAAAGCGCCATTCCATTAAAGTGTGCTATTTTTGCACTTTTGTAAAATAACTTGTCTTAAATCGTGAGAGTAAGCCAGTTTTTGTACACCACATTAAAGAATATGTTTTTATATGCTTGTGTGCAATGTTTCAAACTATTAGGTCTTAAAGGGAATTTTCTACAGAT
The DNA here is from genome assembly GCA_019787425.1 of Platygyra sinensis. Taxonomy (NCBI): domain Eukaryota; kingdom Metazoa; phylum Cnidaria; class Anthozoa; order Scleractinia; family Merulinidae; genus Platygyra; species Platygyra sinensis. Next base: position 9,064 of record JAHPZR010020670.1, on the reverse strand, counting down.
TTTTTCAATTTTTTCATGTCCGCAAAGCGCCACAAAGGGGTGATTTTGGGTAAACTCTGGAGAGATGTAGCGCCTTTATATATGAAGGAATTTCCTTGGTTCCCAAGTATGTTTCACAACTGTCTTTGTTCTTTACAACTGTGTAACCTTGGTTAGATCAATAGAAAGACATCTTGTTAATTTCCACAGTTTAAGACATGCACCAAGGCTGCAATCACAATGAAATTTGAAAAATTCTTAAAAAAAGTAATTTGCATGGAAACTTTTCAAAACTTGTTTAAAACGAAAATCTTAATGCCTTCATATTTCAAGTATAACAAAAATTCTAACTGCAAACGTATTCCATAGATATTTGTTTATGTCACCGATCAACGACGCAAACGTCATTTGCGTCTAATGTTCAAATGTCTATAACTTCGCCAATACTTAAGCTTTTCCTGACTTACCCCCTGAAAACTTAAAACTTCGCATAAACTGTAATATTTGAGAGCTTGGGTGTGAAACACTGGGACGTTTTTTCGGGGGCAAGTTTTTCGTACGTTTTGTGAAAATACGTTTTTTACTTAATTGGTGACCATTTATAACATATTCATAATTTGTGAACCAGGTGAGCTTCTAGCTTGATATTTTAACTATCGGTACATGTACGTATTGGCAACAGTTGGGTGGAGTGCCAGGTTAATTTGTTAAGATTTGCGGCGTCAGAAACAATTTTTATGTTACCGCTCAAAGTGCTTCTTATGTCCGCAGAGCGCCGTTTGTTGAAGTTGCGCAAGAGGCTTGATAATTATTATACGCAATATAGTTAGGCAATGTAAATCATTTTTTTAACGTCTGAGTTAACGCTTAGGCGATACTTCCTTGCATGTAACTCAAACAGCCTTAAATCGCCTTTAATTAAATAAATTGGCATAATGTGATTATCATCTGTCCGGAAAGCGCCAGTAGAGTAAGAGCTATTTAAGTTGTTCTCAGACTTCTCTCAGCCGTACACTGAGAACTCCATCTTTGATAATTACACGTTTATGTTTATGCACATCATTATTCCCTTTATAAGGTGCTTATAAAGTTTGCAATTGTAAGAAAAATCGTTAAGGGAAAATCGTATGGGACAGCGGCTTCCAATAGAGTGTTCTACTGTTCTTGTCAGCTCACATGAATTCGTAATTATAAATTTAATTGCAGTAAATGTTTCTTACTTTTGGAATACGGCGCGCGTGAGTAAGGATAATTATTGTTAACGCCTAAAATTGGCCTGCTCTTTTGTTCAAATGACTGTAACGATATGATCTACATGTACCATCAATGCGGGGTGGGATTTATAGCGAGGGGGAGCTTATTAAAAAGAAAAAAAAAATCGGAGAGCGGGTTCGGAGGAGGAGCTAAAGGGGTGTTAATAAAGCTTTCCAGTACATGTATCATATCATAAAACACGTTGATAGTACAGCTCTTGGGAATCAGTTGCAAACATTAAAAACACATCTCTTTTCGCAAGTAGTTTTAACTTAGAAATTTTATTTTTATAGCTAACGGTTAAAATGTCGCCACAAGATTACCCATTCATTGCGGCCGAGCACGCGGTAATGGACTGGATACCAGTAAGCCTCGATTCTCCGGCAGGGGAGGGGGGTTGGGCAGAGCAGCAGAGTTTCAGAACCAACCAGTCATCGAATCAGTAATTGTCTGTTTTTAAAGGAGCCATATTCGACGGCGATGATCGCAAGTCATAGACCCGCGTTATATATCTATTTTGTGGTTCTTAGCCAAAATCTGCCATTAAAACAAGTGGGGGTACACGCAAATTTTGTGCGGCTCGTGTGGATTCCATGCGAGTAATCATGGAAACTCGTCCAGCACCGAATGTCGAGAGCCACGTCGTAACGATATTTTCTGTGCTGAATTGTTCTGGTTAGCAAAACATTTAACTGATCATGAACTACTACTACTTTAACCTTCGGATTTATATATCTATAAGGACTATAAGTAAAGTTTCCACTTATTAAAGACGTTGACTGTTTGACTTAGTTTCCTCACGGAAGCAGCAGTGATGCGTGTGATTTACCCTTTACAACTTTAACCTTTGGATTTGTATTTCTATAACGACTATAAGTAAAGTTTCCACATATTAAAGACGTTGGCCGTTCGACTTAGTTTTTACTTCACGGAAGCATCAGTGATCTCTGCGATTTTGCTTTACTACTTAAACCTTTGGATTTATATTTCTTTTAATCCCCTACTGCCTTAGGGGTCTCCCTTTGACGAGTAAAATCGTCTGGCGTTAGACAGAGTAAACTCTATAAGTGGGGGTCTCAGGCAAGAAAGGGTTAAGTAAAGTTTTCACTTGTGAAGAAGTTGGCCTTTCGACGTTGTTTACCTCATGTTGAATGCGATTTACAACAGATTCGTATGCTTATGAGTACTTTATTTTTTCATTCTTTAATTGCCAATGAAAAGGCCTGTTAAATAAAATTAATCACATTTTAACTTCAGCATGACGAGTGTGTCATTTTCCCATCCCCAATCAATCGAACAAAAGAAAAATGGATTATTCTTCAAAAGACTTAAGGCGCAATTTTTTTTTATCCCTGGAGCACTGTCACTTTGCTCTTGAAAATTTACGATTTCAAGATTTCGTGTTATTCTGACAGGTTATGGATAGCCAAATAGAAAAAAATGCTTTCAGGGACGACGTTAATCTAAGTACAGGTAAAATATGATAAGAAAGATACGAAATATATCGGCAGGTGTTTTAATTTTTTCATTGCTTAGTGCGAACACCATGTACGCGCTCTAAAAAGGGCGCCAGTAATGGTAGGAATCACAAAGTTTCAATTAAAACAGGGTTTTGGTTGACGTCATTCTCAGCAACGCCCCTGATTAGCATACAATTCGTACCGTTTTTAGGTACTGACATATCTTCAAAGGAAAGTGCCGACCTTTTTCCCCGTCCCTACCACCCCGAGAAAAAGCACATTTATTCTACTAATTCTCAGTCTCCTTTGAAGCACTCGGTCGTCTAGTCAATTTTTGACTGTTTATAAGCTTTCCGTGGTATGATTACATAAAAAGAAAAAAAGAAAAAAAGTTCAAAGCTTTTTCACAAAAATAGTGAAACTTAGATTATGTTAAAACCTAAAAATTTTGGGGGCTAAAAGGGGAAATTCTTAGGGTTAAGGTTAGGGTGAGGGTTAGGATTTTTTTTAAAGCAATAGCCCTTTTTCACGGTTAGCTTTGCGCATTTGCATCACAATAAATTTTAGCACGTATGCGAGGCAATAGGCTAGTTTCGAATTGTGCAGAAACAAAAGAACAGAGTCGAGGTTCAGGGGAATAATTTGCATTTTTCCTATGTTATGAACAAAACAAAATGCTCATTATCCCCTGAACCTCGACTCTGTTCTTTTGTTTCTGCACAATTCGAAACTAGCCTATTTCGGGCTATTTTGTAGTTTTAACCCCGACTGAAATTGCCTCGCAGATATGCTAGATTTTATTGTAATGCAAATGTGCAAAGCTAACCGTGAAATGAAAAGGGCTATTTGTTCACTTATTATGAACAAATAAGTTTAAAAATCTATTTCTTCATAATAATTGTTTAAAGTTCTGCTTCAAATATGTCTCCAACAAAACCATTTCTCTCTACCATAACGATAAAAAACCTATCGTGCAAAGCTACCGACAAACCCTAACAAGTAACTTAGTCCTAAGTTAAGTGCATGTGCAACATAGTTTTTATAGATTATGGTATAGAGAAATGGTTGTTTGAGACATATTTGAAGGCAGAACTTAGAACAATTATTATGAAGAAATAGATTTTTAAACTTATTTGTTCATAATAATTAACAAATAGCCCTTTTCACGGTTAGCTTTGCACATTTGCATTACAATAAAATTAGCATATCTGCGAGGCAATTTCAGTCGGGGTTAAAACTACAAAATAGCCCGAAATAGGCTAGTTTCGAATTGTGCAGAAACAAAGAACAGAGTCGAGGTTCAGGGGATAATGAGCATTTTGTTTTGTTCATAACATAGGAAAATGCAAATTATTCCCCTGAACCTCGACTCTGTTCTTTGTTTCTGCACAATTCGAAACTAGCCTATTGCCTCGCATACGTGCTAAAATTTATTGTGATGCAAATGCGCAAAGCTAACCGTGAAAAAGGGCTATTGCTTTAAAAAAAATCCCTAACCCTCACCCTAACCTTAACCCTAAGAATTTCCCCTTTTAGCCCCCAAATTTTTAGGTTTTAACATAATCTAAGTTTCACTATTTTTGTGAAAAAGCTTTGAACTTTTTTTCTTTTTTTCTTTTTATGTAATCATACCACGGAAAGCTTATAAAACAGTCAAAAATTGACTAGACGACCGAGTGCTTCAAAGGAGACTGAGAATTAGTAGAATAAATGTGCTTTTCTCGGGGTGGTAGGAGACGGGGAAAAAGGTCGGCACTTTCCTTTGAAGATATGTCAGTACCTAAACACGGTACGAATTGTATGCTAATCAGGGGCGTTGCTGAGAATGACGTCAACCAAAACCCTGTTTTAATTGAAACTTTGTGATTCTACCATTACTGGCGCCCTTTTTAGAGCGCGTACATGGTGTTCGCACTAAGCAATGAAAAAATTAAAACACCTGACGATATATTTCGTATCTTTCTTATCATATTTTACCTGTACTTAGATTAACGTCGTCCCTGAAAGCATTTTTTTCTATTTGGCTATCCATAACCTGTCAGAATAACACGAAATCTTGAAATCGTAAATTTTCAAGAGCAAAGTGACAGTGCTCCAGGGATAAAAAAAAATTGCGCCTTAAGTCTTTTGAATGAATAATCCATTTTTCTTTGTTCGATTGATTGGGGATGGGAAAATGACACACTCGTCATGCTGAAGTTAAAATGTGATTAATTTTATTAAACAAGGCCTTTTCATTGGCAATTAAAGAATGAAAAAAATAAAGTACTCATAAGCATACGAATCTGTTTAAATCGCATTCAACATGAGGTAAACAACGTCGAAAGGCCAACTTCTTCACAAGTGAAAACTTTACTTAACCCTTTCTTGCCTGAGACCCACTTATAGAGTTTACTCTGTCTAACGCCAGACGATTTTACTCGTCAAAGGGAGACCCCTAAGGCAGTAGGGGATTAAAGAAATATAAATCCAAAGGTTTAAGTAGTAAAGGCAAAATCGCAGAGATCACTGATGCTTCCGTGAAGTAAAAACTAAGTCGAACGGCCAACGTCTTTAATATGTGGAAACTTTACTTATAGTCGTTATAGAAATACAAATCCAAAGGTTAAAGTTGTAAAGGGTAAATCACACGCATCACTGCTGCTTCCGTGAGGAAACTAAGTCAAACAGTCAACGTCTTTAATAAGTGGAAACTTTACTTATAGTCCTTATAGATATATAAATCCGAAGGTTAAAGTAGTAGTAGTTCATGATCAGTTAAATGTTTTGCTAACCAGAACAATTCAGCACAGAAAATATCGTTACGACGTGGCTCTCGACATTCGGTGCTGGACGAGTTTCCATGATTACTCGCATGGAATCCACACGAGCCGCACAAAATTTGCGTGTACCCCCACTTGTTTTAATGGCAGATTTTGGCTAAGAACCACAAAAAATAGATATATAACGCGGGTCTATGACTTGCGATCATCGCCGTCGAATATGGCTCCTTTTAAAAACAGACAATTACTGATTCGATGACTGGTTGGGTTCTGAAACTCTGCTGCTCTGCCCAACCCCCCTCCCCTGCCGGAGAATCGAGGCTTACTGGTATCCAGTCCATTACCGCGTGCTCGGCCGCAATGAATGGGTAATCTTGTGGCGACATTTTAACCGTTAGCTATAAAAATAAAATTTCTAAGTTAAAACTACTTGCGAAAAGAGATGTGTTTTTAATGTTTGCAACTGATTCCCAAGAGCCTGTACTATCAACGTGTTTTATGAATATGATACATGTACTGGAAAGCTTTATTAACACCCCTTTAGCTCCTCCTCCGAACCCGCTCTCCGATTTTTTTTCTTTTTAATAAGCTCCCCCTCGCTATAAATCCCACCCCCGCATTGATGGTACATGTAGATCATATCGTTACAGTCATTTGAACAAAAGAGCAGGCCAATTTTAGGCGTTAACAATAATTATCCTTACTCACGCGCGCCGTATTCCAAAAGTAAGAAACATTTACTGCAATTAAATTTATAATTACGAATTCATGTGAGCTGACAAGAACAGTAGAACACTCTATTGGAAGCCGCTGTCCCATACGATTTTCCTTAACGATTTTTCTTACAATTGCAAACTTTATAAGCACCTTATAAAGGGAATAATGATGTGCATAAACATAAACGTGTAATATCAAAGATGGAGTTCTCAGTGTACGGCTGAGAGAAGTCTGAGAACAACTTAAATAGCTCTTACTCTACTGGCGCTTTCCGGACAGATGATAATCACATTATGCCAATTTATTTAATTAAAGGCGATTTAAGGCTGTTTGAGTTACATGCAAGGAAGTATCGCCTAAGCGTTAACTCAGACGTTAAAAAAATGATTTACATTGCCTAACTATATTGCGTATAATAATTATCAAGCCTCTTGCGCAACTTCAACAAACGGCGCTCTGCGGACATAAGAAGCACTTTGAGCGGTAACATAAAAATTGTTTCTGACGCCGCAAATCTTAACAAATTAACCTGGCACTCCACCCAACTGTTGCCAATACGTACATGTACCGATAGTTAAAATATCAAGCTAGAAGCTCACCTGGTTCACAAATTATGAATATGTTATAAATGGTCACCAATTAAGTAAAAAACGTATTTTCACAAAACGTACGAAAAACTTGCCCCCGAAAAAACGTCCCAGTGTTTCACACCCAAGCTCTCAAATATTACAGTTTATGCGAAGTTTTAAGTTTTCAGGGGGTAAGTCAGGAAAAGCTTAAGTATTGGCGAAGTTATAGACATTTGAACATTAGACGCAAATGACGTTTGCGTCGTTGATCGGTGACATAAACAAATATCTATGGAATACGTTTGCAGTTAGAATTTTTGTTATACTTGAAATATGAAGGCATTAAGATTTTCGTTTTAAACAAGTTTTGAAAAGTTTCCATGCAAATTACTTTTTTTAAGAATTTTTCAAATTTCATTGTGATTGCAGCCTTGGTGCATGTCTTAAACTGTGGAAATTAACAAGATGTCTTTCTATTGATCTAACCAAGGTTACACAGTTGTAAAGAACAAAGACAGTTGTGAAACATACTTGGGAACCAAGGAAATTCCTTCATATATAAAGGCGCTACATCTCTCCAGAGTTACCAAAATCACCCCTTTGTGGCGCTTTGCGGACATGAAAAAATTGAAAAAATCTGTAGAAAATTCCCTTTAAGACCTAATAGTTTGAAACATTGCACACAAGCATATAAAAACATATTCTTTAATGTGGTGTACAAAAACTGGCTTACTCTCACGATTTAAGACAAGTTATTTTACAAAAGTGCAAAAATAGCACACTTTAATGGAATGGCGCTTTGCGGACATTTTGTCACACTCAAACATCCCTAACTAAAAGACGTGCTGATAGTACCATATAAACACGATTTAGCTCAAACGTCACATGCGCATTGCCCATACATACATCTAACTTTGTGGTGAAAATCACTTCTAACTTCCATAAAATGATAGAGTTAGAGAAGAATAAAGTCAAAAACGTGCAAACATGGGGCTTCCCGATTTTCGCGTAACCTGAAACACCCACTCGACATTATACCTTTACTGAACTTTTTGGGACGAAATAACGATGCTTTTTTAAATTACTAGAGTTACTTGCCGCAGCTCTATAAGCTTGTTTAAGACACCTAAAGCCAACATTTGGTCTATTTCTGGGTTTTAAAGCGATTTCCTAGCACGAACGGGCAGCAATGGCGCCAAGCGGACGCATTTTTGCCTTTACCAGACTATTTCTCAAACGTAATTAAGCAGAATGCGCTCATAAACTACCATTACATAGACCTTAGTCTTAGCCATGCTTTTGCCAAGTTTCAGGTATTTTTTTATATGTTGCTGAATAATAGCCTTTTGGAGTTACCAAGAAAAAGTGTCCGCTGAGCGACCTAACGGGAGGAGTGGTAGTAGTAGTAGTAGTAGTAGTAGTAGTAGTAGTAGTAGTGTAGTAGTAGTACAGGATTCAGTTGTCATAAAAACGGTAATACAGAAACTTTCTACTTTCATTTTCTCCTAGCGTTCCGTTCGATCTGCGGGAGAATGTACTAAAGGAAGCTTATCGGGGACGATGGCTACGGTTAATTAGCGACAGCCATTATTTACTTTTAAGTGATCAACTTTAACGCAACCTTCACTTCAAAAATGGATCTCCAGCTTATCCAAGTACTAAAGGAAGCTTTTTGCCACTACTTAGAAGGCCAACAAACGTTCCTGAACGGTAGAAGAAGTATTTCGCCGAGGGCAAGAGTTATGCAAATAAACTTTGACACGAGCGATAGTGGTGTAAATACACTGATTGTGGCAGATTTTAATCTGTTGTCGCGTGCAATCCAAGGAGATACCCAGCGGTTTGAACTTATGGAACGGTTTATTAAGGTAAGAAATTTACTGTGATGTGCTTTTTAGCCTTCATTTAGACCCAACTTTTGAGATTTTCTTCCTCAAACTTGGCTAAATTTTAGTAGGTGAACAAAGGCCTCGGAGTAGGGTGTCTTCCAGCCTCTCTGGTAAGCTTAGAATTTTCCGAAAAGTTTCCGTATTTCGTCAGTCAAAGTAATGAATGTACCTTAGAACTTCTACGAAAACGAAATTATGCGAGCTGCATTTTAGGGGACGTAGGACGCTTCACAAAATCGGTGAATTTTACCTTTCTGATCACGGTCGGCAACCTCAGTTCGCCCAAAATTCAATTTTGGCTCGTAGCAAAGCAAAAATAAGAAACTGGAAAATAATAAATTACTTTTTTATATATATGAACCAAACCGTTTTCACTGACAAAAAATGAGGGAAAATTACTTTTGGTCCCGAAGTCGAGTGGACCGCTTTTAGAG
>JAHPZR010020667.1:0-2500 GCA_019787425.1 Platygyra sinensis | reverse complement strand
CTCCTTATGCTCGGTCGTGAACCATACGAAACTCGGTTCCAAGGGGGCACAGAAATTCGAGGATTTAACCAAATCGAAAAATTTTTGCGGCTAATTACTCCACAAAATAAGCTTTATTGTTTTAGCGAAAAAAGATTTTTGGGGTTAGGTGCACTTTAAGCTCCAGTGGCAAAACAAAAGAGTTCCATCGAGAGCCAATTTGGCGAGGTTAGTTGAGTTTGTTCAAAGGGACAAATTTCGACGTTCAAACTTTAATTTTACGCTTCTTTTCGCGGCGAAATATAGTGAAGAATTACTAAATACCATATGTTATCAACCTTGTCTTTCAGACTACTAGTAACAACAAAGCAACTTAAAAGTAGGCCTCAAAATGCTGGAAAATGCATCTGCGGGGGTCTAGACTTCAAAAAAAATCCAGGGGGGCATGTCTCCGGCACCATAGTTGGGAATTCCAACAAATTAAACTTCCCGCCTGTTATTCTTAACTACCCTCCTGTGCCAAAAATTATTGAAACCCATTTAAGCCATGTCGATATCAGCTTATCTATAGAGCTAAAGCACATTATTGAGAAGTCCGGTGACAAAGATAATGTTTTTGTCAAGCCAAGTTCCGGCAGAAAATGGTCCTGTAAAATATAAATTTATCACGTAAAAGTTTTATGCCAGAAAAACCACTGTAGAAAGGGTAGCTTAGCTTAGCTTAGTCGTGCCAGATCTTTCTCAGACTAGTATTGTTGCAAAAAAATCTGTCGTAAAATTGAGGCAGATCGTTAAAATTTATGTCAACAGTTGCACTTGTAAAAAAAGGAATTAATCCTCCCTTTTTGTTGAAGTGGCCTCATCAGAATTAATTAAGGAGTTGTCCATGGAGAAATGATAGCAAAAAGCCTCGAAATGTCATTGATTTGTCTTTCCATAGCGTTTAGGGCCGTTTAATTTGATCTTTGTGTCAGATAGCATAATTTAATTCATTTGGATTTTTAAGATGAAGCCAAGATTAAGGCAACAGAAACGTTAACGTAAGACTTTGAGAGAACGAAATCTTATTACCCGAGTTTGGTTCAGATGTCAGGGCCATGCCCATGACCAGAGAAATATCCATGAAAAAAATAATAATGGCTGAGGTATTTAGTATGTTTATGATGACTACAAACAACAAAAAAGGAAAAAAAAGTAATTGAGACAGGTGCCTCGATCGGTTGGCCCTGTTACTAGCTTCAACCCTGGTCGTTATCCTTCGAAAAACTCGTAGCGTGCCTTTTCTCATGATAATCAAAATGATGTTTTAATTGTTCCAGAAGCAACCCATTAAACTTCCCAATCACGGAAGTTCGCGGAATTAAGAGCTTTTCAAGCAGATTTTCTACAAAAACTATCTGTTGTGAGCCGGTGAAAACAATGTAACAAATGCATGCTTGATTGTTCGATGAAAATAATATATAATGGTAATTGAACTGAGTGGAGTGCAATTTGGTCTGGAATCATAACGCGTGATTTCAAAATCGAACGAGCGCGCAGCGCGAGTTCGATTTGAAGTCACAAGTATGATTTGAGACCAAAATTGCACTCACTCAGTTCAATTACCACTTTATTAATCCATTTTGAAATCGCGACAATTTTATGGCCTTAAATTTTAGATTTTGATGTATTGTTCCAAGCCGAGCCGGCTTGTTAGAAATAGCGGCAACCGGAAACGATTTGACATCCTATATAGTATGCAAAACGTTGTCATGTGACGAAACTCATCGTAACAAAAACAGCTTTAGTAGAACGAAATAATATGACTCTTTCATGCATCAAAGTTCGATTTTCGTCGCCTGAATCACTGATGGAAGACCTGCCTTTCTTCTGTGGTTGAGGCTGAGACTTCTTGTTGTCTTTAGAGAAGGAATTTGAGGGTGTAGCCGGTGTAATTTTTTTCTTTTGAGTTGTGAAACTCCCTCGACTGCACGATGCCCAGCTGTGGATGGTTTCTCTTTTAAATACCGTTCAATGGCACTCTGCATGATTTTAAGGGATTCAAGCTCGTTAGTATCTCTGCTTTTTTTTTGTGACCTCGGTGCAGAACTTGATTATGCTTGGAACCTTGTCAAGTTCGTGCGGCGCCGTTAATTTGTTTCAAGATATATTTTTCAAGATGGCGTTCATTCACTGTTTTGTGGAGCGGGTCGAAATCCGTCGAAAGACTACGTATGTTAATTCCCAGAGACAGAGTGAGCTCTTGTATTGCTCCGTTTGAAACTACCGCGAACCTGGAAACATGTTCCTTCTTAGATGGCTATGAATTTGTTGTTGTGTGGTTTTCGTTTGTTTATGTTTTGCTGAACTCGGTATCATACGGATCTTGAGCAGATGTTGAAGAAAGAACGCCAAAATATCCGTCACAATGGACGCTGCATGTTGGTAGAGCATCGCACCGGTATCGCGGAGGTCATGGGTTCGAATCCCGTTGAAGCCCTGATTTTTTTCAGGCTTCTTCTTTCCAATTGCTAATTGGAAA
>JAHPZR010020663.1:0-51644 GCA_019787425.1 Platygyra sinensis | reverse complement strand
ATACTTTCCACCCATTTACGTTTTTAACGAATTTACCTTCTATATAAAGAAGATCATCGTTCAAATCACAGAGATCTGAAAGGTTTCTTCCAGTGATGTTATATTTCAACTTGCCTGACTCAAGACCTTCATGATTTTTCTTTGCGCTGACGATTTCCTAACCTTTGAAAACTCCGTAACCCTTAAAATTCTAAGGACGAAAACAACACCCACGTGCCATCTAAAACAACATCAGCAAGATGGGCTTTAATGCTAGAAATTCCCACAAAACAACTCATTTTATCGGCTTTTCATACTGACAATTAAAAAATGTACATCTCAATTTAAAACAAGGCAAACACTCTAAGATAACCTGTATTCATTACTTTTATTACTAATCTTTGAAGGGTAGTTTTCAACATGTTCAGAAAGGCTCACCAATCCATGTGGTCGATTCTTTCGTTGATGATATAGGTACGCCATGTTGTTAAGACTGATCCACTCGAGTTTATTTTGACCAAATCTTTACCTGATTTCAATAGTTCGAACTTTCACGGCTGTATTTGGACATTTCCAGACCACAAATCAATATTTTCATCTCTTTTAGACATCGGCTAGTCAATAAACTTCAGAAAACCTTGAAACAAACTCGATGACTTCTCGAAAGCCTCAGAATCTCTTATGGTCATGAAGACAAGCTCGCCAGATATGACGTCACAAATACCGTATATTCGTTTCCAATCTCGGCGCGGCCATCTCTAGTTCGTTTTCGTAAAGCTCTCGGAAACCGTCGGATTTTCTTATCTTGAGCACCACGGTTTTTGCAAAACCTAATTTTAAGAGTTGATTCTGCTTCCTGTTGGTATGACTGACGTTTTTAAAAAGGATTTTCAACAAAACAAAAATTGTCCAAATTTCGTTGCATTTGACCTTTAACGGCGAATTACGAAAATCGCCTATGTCAAAATTTTATTAGAACCATGTTGACAGAAGGGATTTAACGTCAGTTCTTAGTGTGCAAAATATGAAAACAATCTAACGACTAGATTTTTTTTGAAATAAACAAAAACCATTATTTAAGCCTTGTTTTTAACTAGCGCCGTTGCCATGGAAACAGCACACACCCTAGTCAAAATGCGAGAATAGATACTTCTGTAATTAACCTTGGCTCTTGCAAAAAATGGGCCCCAAAGCATAAATAGTTTAAAAGTTATGGTGAATTAGGCATAGGCACTTGAAAACTGTGTTCGGCCACCTTAAGGATCAGGAACTTCAAAGACATTACCCTATCTCGCGGCACATACTCGGTGTACCTATATAGACCGTAACTGAGAGTATCCCCGCGCCTCCGGGGCTGTATCAGCTTGCAAATGCTTGGAGGGACATGGATTGGTAACAGTTCCACGCATTGAAAAATTCATTTTGCAACATCAACATAATTTTTGTTTATCTTTTTATTTACAACAAGATACATGACCAAAGATTTTTTTTAATTTTTTTTATGACATTGCCTTCTATTTTAAAAGCAACTATGAAATTTCATTAATATATACAATTAATAATAAGAATTTATGCATATTTGTGTTTATCTTCTAATATACAGCAATAGACAGAACCAAGGATGTGGTATCATATCGAGTAAAATCTATCAAAGTTTGATCATATTTATTAAAATGGAATAGTGTTATCTGATTAAATCAACCCCTTCGCTAGAATTCTGATTGTACCTGAAGAAAGCTGGTTTGGTCCGATGAAATATAGTACACTTTCAAGAAAAAGTAATCCTACGTTAGATCGGTCTCTGCTTTTATATTCTCCACTTTCTATAATAAGCCGATTATATCACTGTTGCTCCCACGCATACAAGCAGGATCATCTTCCGCGGGTGGGTGCTTGCTTAGACAGCGTCAACTCTAGTGCCCTTTACCCTCCGAAAGAACGAAGAACAAAAAGGCTTGGTGTCAGCCTGTGGATTCTACCAATTTCTTTGGTCCCATGATTTTAAGAAATCCCGATTTAAATAACTTATGCAGAATTGATTTCAATGGCGCAAAAAATATCAACGAAGTCAACCCCGATTTCGTTTTACCCTAAACACTATTAGTATGCCTTTCTGGTATTTTTTCCTTGTTTTTTTTCTTTGTTGCTAGTGTTGTTTTTGCTAATTTTTTTCTTTAGATTTTCATGCCCTTCCAACCTTTTAAGGAAAAAAGGGGCCTACTGACGAGTTTGGAGTGTTCTTACTTTTAATGCCTCGTGTACTCGAGAAATTTTTTGTGGTAATTCTTGGGTCTCCTTAATATTTCCTTGTGTATTTGACAAATAAAAGTTACATAAAAAGTGCAAATATGTTCGGGAGCGTGATATTTTTCGGGAACAACTATAAGCAGCCCCGCCTTGTTTCACAGACATTACTGGCGTACTAAACTTTAATTTGAACTGATGACAAGTATTTGCTGTGTCATCTATACTATCAAATATATCTGTCCCATAAAAATTGCGAGTGTATGAGAGACTGAAATCTCCCTGCCGATAACAGGCCACTTCTAGCGTTCCCATATTTAATAGCTTATTATTCAGCTACTTGTCAATAAAGCAATCGTTTAAGGGTGGATTACCCTAGCAAGCGGGTTAACCCTAGCTGAAAGTCAAAAGATAGCCCGGGTTTACAAGCAAAATTTCACAAGTACTGTAATTAACCCTACAACCTGGGACAACTTAATGCGAGATCGAAGAGCCTGGAAACAATAAGAACGTTAACTCGTATGCATGGGTGGGCTAACCCTACCTCGAGTGTTTACAAGAGAAAAAGTTAACCCACCTGTCGGGGTAACCCTAGCACGTAGAAAGGGAACCCGCCTACCCGGGTAACCCTAGCTGCCTTGTAAACACGACGATGAAAACAAGACGAAATGTATGAGTGCTATAGTAACCCGCTTCCTAGCGTAATCCTCTCTCTAACTAATATTAAACCAAATCGTTCTTTGCAAAGTCATGCAGAAACTTTCTGAACCCATATTTGCTTGACTTCAGTGAAATGTTGAGTGACTGAAAATTACAAACATAGTGACACTCGAGATGATATAATATCACTACGAGTTAATCATTAAAAAACTGTGGACATTATTACAGAAACTGAATAGCAAACTCTGGCACAAGACATACACAACAAATCATCTGGACCGGTTGTTCGAAAGCCGGTTAGCGCTAACCCAGGATTAAAAGTAAAATGAAGGGTTTTTTTTTTTTTTTTTTTTATGCCTTTAGAAATGTCTTTCACTCAGTTTTTTGTTGCGCAGTTCAAGATTATTTAAACTAAAAACTGAAGGACAAACAATATAAACAGAAAGCTAGACCGAAAAATTACAAAACTGAAATCCAAATTCTGGCTAATCCTAGGTTAACCTTATTGGGCTTTCAACAACCCGGCTCTGTAATCTTGTGAATTTTCCTTAACACTATGTTAAGTGCTATCAGGTCAAACTTTCTACAGAGGTTAATATCACTTCCCCACATCATTCTCATCTGTTCAAAATTTGGGTTACTGTTAATTTCATTGCAGCAAAGCCAGACACAGAGAAAAACTGGAATAGCCTTTTTTTTATATTATCTGCATTACATATTACGAAGAGGTAACACTGCAACTTGTCTTTGTTGCAGAGCTCGTCTGCGAAAAAGTGCAAGAAAAGCTGATCTGTATTCAGGCATCCGAATAGCGTACAACATAGGATTTACAAGAGAGTTTGCAAAAAATAAAGACAACAATGCATAATCTAAATGAATGGGTACTGCCCAAACTGTTTCTGATTTACTGATATAAAAGACAAGCGTGCGTACAACATATGGGAGGTACAACAGAAGTGATACAACAGTCACAATCAACAATGTCATGGTCAGTTTTCTTTCTCTACTGGCTGCACCATGGTGTTGAGGATGCGCTCCACAGCGGACTTTAAAAACAATGGACGTGTAAGAAATACAAATAATCAAAAGACAAATGGAAATATATGTAAAGCGTGAGTAAATATCGTACCGTTTTTCTTCAAACAGGAAATAAGACACTGACACAAAGCCAGATGCAACCCAAACAAATGCAATTATTAATCCATATATCCATTTTTTAAGCACGCGATGCCTTAATGGGAAGAACGTGGCGTGCACCCGCTCTAAAGCAATGATGGTGATGTTTGTTAATGAACCAATTGGGAACAACCCTACAAGTACTTCTATAAAAATAAGTGTCCCATGGTCAATTAAATGCCACACCGACAGATTACAAAATACTTCTAAAAAGACTAATAGATTAAACGCAACAACTCCTCCAATAAACATGTCTATAACTGCCAAATGTATCACCAGATACGTGCTACGCCTGCAAAGATTACGGTTTTTTACAAAAACAACTATCGTACAGAGGTTGAGTGTTACTATAGCAACAGACTCGGCTAGGTCTACAGTCATCCAGGATATGCACTCAGATAAAGACAACATCTCAAAGCTCTGTCCTTTTTGTATTGCTGTTAGAAGTAATTACTTGTCTTCCTGTGGAAAGAAGGGAATTATTATTGCCAGGTTTTTTTACTGCTTGTGTAAGAAATGCAGTTAACAGGGATGAAAAGCTTGCATCAATCTCGAAAGCATACGCTGTAATATAAGTTCTCTGCTTTCGAGGTGCAAGTTTAATGTTTTGCTTTCCTGAATAATTAGATCTGTTGTATGTTTTGATAAGTCTGTTGATATGTATATTTTCAATAACTTGCTTCAAGCCCTAGATGCAGAAAGCTTACCCTCAAATTTCGGAGTCTCGAAGGAAATTTGGTTCTTAAAAATCTAAAAGGAAAGATCTTATGTATTTCACTTTCAAAAAAATAAAGCAACTGTATAAAGATGAAATCAAGCTTGTTTTTTTTTTTCTTTCAATCATAAAGAAGGGTTACCTTAATTCTATCAGGCTACAAAATTTACTGATAATAGGAGACTGTCAAATGTAGTTGAAAGAAATATTTGCCATTGTAAACTAAATAAAGTGGTTATCACACATATCGGAGAAGAGAAGCACGCTAGTCTGTTTCTTCTTTTCTCCGCAACGTCGTTTAATAACTTCTCGCATTCCAAACAATTTTTGGCAAGGTTGGCTTTGATGCCACCAATAGCGCTATTTTTACATTTTTTATTGAATAGGCTCTAAAATAATCTGAATTAAAAATCACGATGTCCCTGTTTATCTTTTTCAGCATAAAATGCGCTTCAATTGTGACCCCCGATAAGATCAGCGAACTAACAACTCTTGTAAATGCTTTTTCCAAACGTGAAAATAAAAAAGAAAGAGTTGCATTGTACTCAAAGGTGTGCTTCACTGACTCTTCTCGAGCTAAACCCGTACGAATCCAGACCATTAGTCAAAAGCGATCTACTAAGAGCAAAGCCTCTAGAAATCAGTACAAAAGCAATCTTAGGACTAGTAATGAGAAATTCATTAAAAATATGTACAATACAAACCTTACTGACCAAGAAATTGCTTTGCTTGCAAAAGGCCTCGAATTTATCCGAACCCCTGAAAAGCCGGCTTCGCAAACAAATCTCATTAGAGATTTTAGTTTCTTTGCTCGCTCTATGCGCTTGAAATATAAATTTCCTGGTTCTAAAAGCAATCCACATCCGTTGTACGTCAGATCTATCTGGCAACCGCCATCACAACCAGCAATGGCAGTCTAGAAAACTACTTTGAACTAACAAAACTAACATCACTTTTACCGATGCAAAGGACAATTTATCAGCAAATCGAAGACGAGCTTCCCAAACGCTTAAAACTAATACCGAGATAAATCTTAAAAAAAGCCGACAAAGGGACTACTACAGTTATGGATATAACTCAGAAAATCGAAGAACGCTTAGAAAGAAGTCTCCAACGAGAAATTCTATAAACCTCTCGAAGAACCCATAGCTATAGTATCCCAAACAGCCGCTAAAGTCAAGACAATAGTCAAAAAAATGAACGAGATTATAAAATATACCGAAATAAATTAAATCACCTTATAAGAATAGTTTAAAAGAACTATTATAGCAAAAGACTGAATCAAGCTGGAAACGATATAAAACCAACATGGAATACTATCAATGAATTACTAGGTAGAAAAAAATCAAAGACCCGTTTACCGGTATCATTTTTAAATAATAACAATGAAGAAGTATGTGACTCAAAATTAATTGCAAATGATTTCAATGACTATTTTGTTAATATTGGACCAAACCTAGCAAAAAAAATTAATCAAGACAGTGATGGATTTTATAAATTTCTAAAGGGAAGTTACAATGACTCCATGTCTTTATATGACACTTCACATGATGAGGTTCACAAAGTGATAGATAAATTGGCATCCAAATCAAGTTGTGGAATTGATGAGATAAGCGGCAAGGTTATTAAATGTGTGGCACCATATATATCTGTCCCATTATCTTACATTTTTAACTTAACATTTGCTACTGGCAAAATCCCAGATGATTTGAAAATTGCGATTGTAACACCTGTTTACAAAGCATCCGAAGAAAATATTTATTCTAACTATAGACCTATCTCGGTCCTTCCGTGTTTTTCTAAAATACTTGAAAAGCTTATGTATAAAAGACTTATAGACTATATAAATACAAATAGAATATTAACTGACTGTCAATATGGATTCCGCAGTAACGTTTCAACAAATCATGCTATAATTGAACTTGTTGATAAAATAACAAAAGCCATTGAAAACAATGAATTCACTGTCGGGATATTTCTTGACTTATCAAAAGCCTTTGACACCGTAAATCCTGATATTCTCTTAAGTAAACTTTATTTGTATGGTATACGTGGGAGTTGCCATGCATGGATAAAATATTACCTCTGTAATAGAAAGCAAATAAAGAAATATAATCAAATAAGGTCGTCTGAGAGCTTAATTACTTGTGGAGTTCCTCAGGGATCTGTTCTTGGGCCCTTACTATTTTTGATATATATAAATGACCTTATTAACTCAACCACTAAAATGTCTACTATCTTATTTGCAGATGATACAAATATGTTTTGTTCAGGGAAAGATATACATAACTCGAGACAACAGTAAATTCAGAATTAGCCCGAGTCCAAGAATGGCTAACACTTAATCAACTGACTCTCAATAAAAAAAAAAAAAATCATTATTTTCAAATCCCACAAAAAACGATTAAGAAGAGATTTGCATCTCACATTAAATGGAAATGTATTGCAGAGAGTAGAAGAGACTAAATTTTTAGGAATTGTAATTGATCAACACTTAACATATAAGAACCATATTGACTATATCACTAAAAAGATTTTAAGAATTACAGGTCTACTTTGTAGGATTCGTTTTTACGTCAATCAAACGCATCTGAAAATGTTCTATAATACCCTAATTTACCCATATCTCCATTATGGGAATATTGTTTGGGGAAATAATTATCCCACAAGGCTTGATAAGTTGTTTAAACTACAAAAAAAACGTATTGAGAATTATAACCTTTTCGCCGTATGCAGCACCATCTCTCCCGCTCTTTACTAAGTTAAGTCTTTTGAACATTTATCAGATAAATGATTTCTTAATTGGCTCTTTCAGTTTCAGCCTTAATAGTAAAGTACTTCCGTCCTATTTCAGTGACTTCTGTATAGGAAATGCACAAGTCCATGGTTTTAATACTAGAGAAAAAGGGCATCTATATGAGATTTTAAGCAGAACTAATTATGGAAAATACTCTACAAAAAACAAGGTAATTGATATCTGGAATAGAATACCTTTGAACATAAAATGCTCGGCATCTTTAAAGATATTCAAAAGGAAATTAAAAATTTTTCTCTTATCTCATGAGTTATAGGGCAGCAAATAAGTATTCAGATATATTCATATTGGAATATTTATAATATATGTATAGGTCTGATTATCGTAATTCCTGATCTGTCTGTTAATTACCTATTTCACTGAAACCATTTCAATGCTTTCAGTAGATCTTTTGAACGTTTCTCCTATACTATGTTGTGATTGTGCAGTAAATACGTACTCAAAATAGAGAGTGAAATATTTGCAATATGTATAACATCAATTACTGTATTTCTGTCCGTTAATTACCTATTTCACTGATACCATTTCAATGAATTCAATAGATCTTTAGTTTATTACCTTCAGGGAGACTACTTGTAAAAGCCCGTAAGGGTTTCTTTAGTCTTCCTCCCTAACTTATTAAATTGTAACCCACCGTATATGTACTGTATATCATTCTGGGAAATAAATAAATAAAAAAAACTTCGTATTGCGCTATTAAAAAAAAATAATAATAGAAAAAAACACATTGTTTGCTAACGGACATATTGACAAAATGACCTACAAGTGGTTCAATTCAGGCCAAAACCCACCGCGAAAATACCAGAATTCTACACGCGGACCAAAATACATAAACCTACTTCAGTCGGCAGACCTATTGTTTCTGGTAGCGGTGGCTCAACAGAACGAATTTCAAATTTTGTTGATTCACTTTTACAACCGATCGCTAAAAAACAAGAGTCATTTATCCAAGACACTACTCATTTTATAAACTTCATTGAAAACACTCCACTTCCAGATAACGCGATTCTAGTTTCACTTATGTGTGTTCACTCTACACTAACATCCCCCAAGAAGAGGGAATCAATGTTGCCTGTCAATATTACGAAGAGAATTATCACTCAAAACAACCTATCCCAGCAACACACTTCGGAGAACTCATGAGACTGATCCTTAAAAAAATTTTAATGACAAACATTTCTTTCAAACACACGGCATCGCTATGGGTACCAAAATGGCAGTAGCTTTCGAAGTCATATTCATGGCTCACATTGAAAAATAGCTACTAGCAGCTATAGCCCACAAAAACCTGTCATCTAGAAGAGATTTCTCGATGACATTTTTTCAGTGTGGACCTTGCCCGAAAAAGAAATCAGCAACTTCGTTGATTTCGCCAATTCATTCCACGCCACGATCGAATTCACGCACGAAATGTCATCAGAGAATATTGTTCTCTTTGATACTGAAGTTTTGCAAAAGGACCACGCTTCGCTGACAACAAAACTCTGGATGTTCAAACACATTACAAGCCCACAGAAACGTTTCAATATACGCACCTCTCTTTAAGTCACCCTCTCAGTGTTACTGAGAAAGGTTTTATTAAAGGAGGAACTTTGCGTTTACTGAAAACAAACTCGGTTAAAGAAATCTCCGAGTTAACGAAAGCTAGATTTCTAACTCGTTCACTCGAGCGAGGCTACCCTAGAGGACTCGCCGAAAATATTTTAGCCGAAGTAAAATTCTCATCACGAAACGAGGCTCTACAAAACAAGAGGAAAACATCCAGAAATGTTTTGCCTTTCATCAGGAATTTCACCCTAGCTACCCCTAACCTAGAAAAAGTTCTTATGAAACATGGGCTCGTCAGTTTATAGCTGAGAGCAACAGAATCGACCAAATATATTCTGAACGTCCAATTGTCGCCTACAGGAAGGACAAATCTCTTAATAGAGACCTTCTAAAATTCTTCAGTTCGCACATTTAACAACAACACACAGCGTCTAGATACATGTACATTTAATGGCGCACAGATAATTAAATAACGCTTTTCTTGGTATTTATGGTCTTTATGCAGTTAGCTGCGCACACAAAACAATTCCACTTTCCATTCTATTAAACTATTTTATCTAACAGTTAACATTATCATACATTTTGGCATAAACTTCAACCCACCTTGACAGGAAACTTTAGATCCTGGTAAATAGTCTCAGTGTAAATGAAAACCAGTCAAACTTCAAGCAAAAAGCAACACAATATTGGCCTAATGGAAAAATGACAAATGTAAGTGAAAACAAAATGTTAAAATTCTTTGTTGCTCAATAACTATTGACTTAATGTTGGTTTATTTCTAACTTGAACTGTCTAGGAAACGTGTTTTGCACCAAAACGTAACGAGAAAATAATATCATGGCGACTTGATAAATTTTTACTTTGCCTGCTGAACTGAACAAAAGAATTTACCTCTTTTCTGAAGAATATTATCCGATGTCAACTCCATAACCAGGGCCGTAGCAAGTAACAGGCCAACTGAGGCAATTGCCTCGATCATTTCTTTCGCTTTTGTTGTTTATAGTCATCATAAAAACTCTTAATACCTAGGAAGAGAACTCAACCATGGGCCGATTGCCCCAGTCATAAGCTTTTCATGGACATTGCCTCAGTTATAAGTTTTTTTTTTTTTCTGTAGCTACGGCCATGATAACAGAATTCGTGTACAAAACATTCAAACTACAAATGTAACATTCAGAGAGTGTAAAGGTTTTCCGCAGAAAACATTTTATTTTAATTGGTGATAACTCAGTACTTAAACTTAGCGTTCTATAGATATTTACGGATAAACTTTTCTTCTCTTTGCTGTTTTTCGTCGAGAATGATATTTGTTTTGGCGATGACCATCTAATGTTCGCAATCATTTGTGCCAAAAAAGGCAACAACCTTTTTTAATTATGAAACTGCGCTATTCGCTGTCAAGGTACCACACGTCTCATCTCAATAATTCTCAACCTCGCCAAATTCCTTTTCCTACTGACATCTGAAACATCATGCCTGAAGCTAAGACTTATTAAGCTACGCTCATCAACATTCCTCCCGGCTTGAGCTTTGTGATACTTTTCGTCTTCAAAAACTATGGAACGTTCGTTTCAGAACACTCAAATCAATTGTTAAGACAATACTAGCTAAGAATGAGGCATACTTTTACTCTTTGAATACTCGACCTCACTAAATTAAATTTGTGATAGTGCCTGCTGGGCTGCCTGTGGCTGCTTGTAACATATTATGGGATAGGTCTTGTTGTTGTTACAACATGTGTGTGTGTGAAAACGGAAAAGCAAGGTTTCAATGCGAATAAAAGAGTAGTACAAAAATGTCCTCTACCATTAACATTATTTTCTTCATTTATGACTGAACTGCAGGAACGAACGTTCGCTGGTTGAGAGCCGTGAAGCTTTTCCCAAATGTAAACCGATTTACTGCCCTAGAAAAATGGATTTCAGTGCACGACTCTTGTAATGGCTCAGTTATTTCACTTAACAGCCCACTTAATCCGAAATTTCTTTTCCTTAAAGCCGTCTTTTCAGCTGCCCTAGACTGAATAAAAAATTGTTCAGGGATATCAAAGCCTCTAGTCGAAGGAACTAACTCTTTGCTCAGTGTCTTATTTTTTAACGGCAGGATGCTTGTCTTTTCAACAGCTACTATATTATGGTGGCCCTGAATAATAGTTGTTTTTCCTGTTATCCGGTGACCGTCTACCTTTTGAAAATGACATAATATTAATCTACGTTAAATGAAAATGAGCTTGCATGCGGAAAACCTTAAGTTTGGTGTGTCGCTCGAAGACTGCCTTTTGGACTAAAAATAAAACAAAACATAGAAGTGACTTTATTGACTGACAATCGTGTACAATATTCCTTTAGCTGGCTTTGCACTCAAATATAAAAATTTTGAAAAGCTCTCATTATAGCACTGGGCTTTTTTATGTTTTTATTTTATTCACCAAACAGGATACAACCACAATAGCAATTAGCAGTAAAATTTTAGGAAGTCATTACCCTACCTTGCCCAAGGGAATCTTCAGTTCCTGGTGAGTAGGTTTTACAATCAACTCAGCAATGAAAAACAGCCACACTGCAAAGTGATCATTTAGTTGATTTAAAAAAAAAAAAATGACAATTTTAAGCAGGTGAGAACCATGCAACTCTGGGCACAGCTTGAAAGCATAACTCGGCCATTACTCGTTAAGCTCAGTATGATTTTTCTTGTTCTAACCGGAGGATATTGAAATACAGAAACCTTACGTTCTTTTCCACAAAAATACGTAGATTTGAAGTGAATGGGTAATTCAGTTTTAGATTTCACCGCGCTATGTGCAAAAATCAAACGTTTAAAGTGGTACTGCGACCAAAAAAAAATTCTTTTTTTTTTTTTTGGATTTCAAAACTATGTTAACTAAACACTAACTGGCCCAAGTTCTGATTTTCAAAAGGCACCTGTTTATTTAACTGGAATTTTCTTATTTATTGGTCCGCCATTACTAACTTTAAAATGTTAGGAGAGCTGGGTCGAGGAGAAAATGACGTCATTTACTCACTAGTTTAAGAATGCAATGCGTGTGTACGCGGCTGAATTAATATGCAGCACGGGAGTTTCGGGATTTCAGACTTTTGAAACCCGTGTTTTGCATATATAATAAATTGCGTTTACACGCTGAAATCTTAAGCTAGTGAGTAAATGACGTCATTTTCTCAAGATCCAACCCTCTGATGTCCTGTCGGTCAGTTTTGAACGTGAGTAATGGCGGACCGTGAAATCCAAAACTTACACTCAAAATAAACAACCTTCGGATAAAACTCAAAGCTCAAAACTTTGCTAGTTAGGTGTTAAGCGAACACACTTTAAAAATCTGAAGAAAAAATAGAAATGATTTTTTGATCATAGTACCACTTTAAAGCTCTTACAACAATTGAAAGATTAAAGATTAATTCAGGGAATTCATTTATCTTGGGTTTTACAGCAGTACTCTGAACTAAACGCCAGCAATCAGACTTACAGGTATTTTGACAAATCTAACTGTGGATCACTGAACGAAGCTTACTTTTCTTCTCAATAATACTCTCATTTTGTCAGTCTCAAACTATTACGCTTGATTTTAACATCGAGTTTCAGTAAAGTTCTTTCTCTGCTTGATCTCCCTGAATCTTTGTTTTCGTATTAAAGATCCTTTTATCTGAAAGTTACAGACTTCCATAACTTGTCTGCCGATATAACGTAAGTTAAGCACTTGGAATATTCAGACGAACGACGCAGTCAGTCCAAATTAAAATAAATTGGCTTTTAATTGTATCAAAAAGTATCTAGCAATTTGAAATTTCGTAAATATTACAACCAGAATTTCACAATTTCTCCTTTATGGCCGTTTCTTTGCCCTATAATTCTTCTCATCATTGGCTCAGTGGGAAAGCTATAACTTTATTGTTTGCTGTCGGGAAGCAAAATGTTGCGGAGGGTCACTTTATAATATACAGGGCTATAGTCCAGGCGAATTTGATATTAATCTTTATTTGGGAATTTTTAAGTTTTCAATTTTTTATTACTGGAAAGCCTGCGAATACCATGCTCAATCAAAGTTTGTAGCAGCTTGAAAGAGTTGTATTAACCTCTACGTCCAGTGTTCTCTATTTTTGCAAAGAACTACATAAACTCTTTTCCCTTACCAATGCTAATGTGGTTTCAGATATTGGTCAGTTAAGCGAGACGTAAACTTAAAGTTTCTCTAAAACAATAAAATAAATGTAACGCAGAGGCCACGTGCGTTCCACTATAAATGAAATGCTGTTGACATGGGTCGCTTTTAAATCATGAGCCTGACTTTGTTGTCACGGGTTTATTGCTACAAGCGGTATGATTAAATAGTGATGGAATAAGAAAAAAGTGAGAACGAATTACATGTAGCTCAAAATTGAGTGCAAACGTTTTCTCGGTTTATAATTGAATTTAATAGAATGTTTCACAGCAACCAACCGCCAAATGGTTTGACTATTACAATGTAGTAAAAAGAATCAGCCAAAAAGTTCAGAAATTCATTTAGCCTACCTTTTCAAAAAGAAACTTAGATCTTATAGTAATTGGTCTCAGTGCTAATGAAGAACAGTCCGTGCAAACTATAACAGTATAAGATAAAACTCATATTCCGAAATTAAGTAGAAAAATTAAATGTAAAAAATATGTCAAAATGCTCCTGGTTAAATAGTAATTAGTTCAGATATTTTTCCCTCTCGTTTTCCAGTTGTCTTGGGCCAAAGGACAAATATCACGCTTCAAATTAAATTTTCCGCATTAGACCTTTGTAGTAAACACGCATGAGGCGATATCTGTGAAAATGCATCAGGACATATGTAATGAAATACCTCTACAGACTCGCTGAATTGCGTTGCTAATAACAAAAAAAGAACAGCATTATCGGGGAGTAGACTTATCCACCAAAACAGGAGAACAGTAATTACATTAAAATTGTGAACTAAATACCGCTTTTGTGTAAACAATCTGTCAATATGCTATTCTGTTGCATAACAATTGACTGAACTGTCTGGAATCAAGAAACGAAAAACACATTACTAACGTAACTAAACCTTGCTGGCTGGGCACAAAATGTAAAAAAACAAAAAATAAAAATACAGTTCGGTCCTATAGCATTGATCTATGTTTTAGCAGACCTATTGTACTTTGATTACGAAAGGCCGGTGCCTTCTCATTTTTTCATGATTTTATGCTTATATATAGTGTTTTAACGTTGCAAAATTTGTCTTTCGTTTAGTATCAATGACGTCCATCCAGGTGAATTGCCTTCTTGATCTCTTTTGTTTCCTTTTCGTTTTATACACGACCAAAAAAGTCCATGTTTTGAACAATTACCATGTATTAGGGGCCGGTCGCGGTTAGGCGACGAAAATTTTGTAAGCTCGGCCCAATTTCAGGAAAAATTTTGGTTTAACAAATTTTTGTTCCAAATATTTTGTTAAACGCGGTCGCACTGGGAAGTGACAATCTTATCTTTTATGCCTAAAACGTCAATCAAATTGTTTGTCCTTTTCAATGTTTCATAAAATTTCTTCTTCAGTGCAGCAGCTACAGAGGCATCGGCAACAGAAGAAGTATGTTCGGGGAAAATAGACCTTGAACTTGGTTCTTCGTTTTTGATCTGGCTTGGAAAAATTTGGGAGCCGTAATAGTTAAATGAACTCCCTCTCTGTCCCTGTTCATCTGTCAGTAATGGCATGTACGGCCCAATAAAACACATTAAAAAAAAAAAAAAAAACTATCAATAAAAATGAAAATAATAAACTCATAATTAAAAATGGCATAAAACTGAGCCCAACCAGGGCTCCTGGCCAAACATGTTCTTTCTTGATGGTAATTAAAACAGACAGGCCAAACACGACTCCTACGGTTCGTGCCATTCGTACATTTGCCGTTTATTTTTCGGTCTTTCGACTTTTTTGTCGCTACACTCTTTTTTTATGAAGGGCATTTCGTATTGCGTTATTAGGAGAAAACTAGAGCCGTTAGATCTTGCATAGGTCTGCATGATTTCCGCCCCGGGGGGGGGGGGGGTTACTCGATATATCCCTGGGTGGGGAGGTGCGGCCCGGCCCCTCATACCCTGACCCTGTTTAAGACAAATATCGCTGATTTTCCTCCCCGGTTTAAGACAGAGTTCCGATTTTTGATACCCTGTTTAAGACATAGATTAAAAGTTGTGGTTACAAGTTGTGTGTTTTTCTTGTTGTGTAATCAATGGAAATTTAATTGCCTGGTATCAATGCCAAAGTCAACGGAAGTCAATATTAATTTACACGACCTTGTAAAAATTTTGCTGTTTATCGTCTAAGAAAAGATATCCCATTTAAGACAAAAATTGATAAATCAATACCCTGATAAAGACAAAAAATGACAAATTCGATAACCTGTTTAAGACAAAAATCCCGAAAAACTTACCCTGGCTGGCCGCACGTCCCCATTAAGCCCTTTTAAGGGAGTAGCCCCCCCTCCCCCCCCGGGGATTTCCGCTGTTGTCTGCGTGTTGCTTCGTTGTGTTTGACACCTCTATAATTTGCCATGTGTTAGTGTATTGTTTTGGCTCATTTCCACTGCAAGATTTGTTTTTAAGTCTCCAAGTATTTGCTTTTTAGGGACAAAATATGACGTTTACTGTGAACGTGTCTGACGTGTTGCTTACTCGCATTCTACATTGTGACGCCGGGCCCGGCTATGATTATAGAACTGTTAATTTGCAAGTACAGTAGGTAGATTCTTATCACAGGTATCATATTTGTGTATAAAATGGGGTTGACAGGCCTCACGACTCCTACAGTTCGTGGCATTTGTACATTTGCCGTTTTGAATTCTTTTCGGTCTCTCAACCTTTTTGTCGCTTCACTCTTGTTCAAGTAGGGCACTTCGTATTATGTCATAAGGAGGAAATAGAGCCGTTGGCTCGCGATCGTGCTATGGCAAATTTTAAGAGGACATAGGTCTGCATGATTTCCGCTGTTATCTACCGGGTGTTATCACTTTTCGCGATATAAACAACCTCGCCAAGATTTAGGTGCGGCTTTTCATTCGCACGTTACTCAAAAATGTGTTTCACCCAAATTTCATAGGGCTCTGTATGGAGACGCAGGGCGACCGAAATTGTTTTGATATAAACGAAACCTTATTACTTCAGAGCTGAAAAATATACGGAAAGTAAAAATTCTGCGAATGCAAGAACTATTCAGTAAGCGAAAACCGGGAAACTTGAACGAGAGCCTTCTCGGGTCCCCAATTTGTTGTCACGCAACGCGTAAGCTTGGACCCTGAGATGGCGAGCTTAAGCGTTGTAAAGCGTCAAGTTCTTCTAGTGTCTTATATCTGATGAAACTGAAACTTCAGAGAGATTGTTAATTTACAATTTTGGAAAATGATGGCGTCACATGAAAGCCGGAAAAAGGATTACTGATTCGATTGGAAACGGAATGTTTCTCTGTTTTAATTTTCCTCTGGATATTGGTGTTGTAGACATAAGAAAGAAAATGTTGGACTCAGTGTTATGTCATTTTTAATTATGAGTTTACTATTTTCATTTTTATTATATATATATTATTTATATATTTTATTATTATTTATTTTATAGTCCGCCGTCCACCGTCCACCGTCCACCGTCCGCTGTCCGCCGTCCGCTTACACACTTTACAGAGTCCCGAGCCCAAGGGGCTTAATGCTACTTGAAAGCAACTTTAATAACATGATCAAAACAGTTACGTTTGCCCATGTAGGAGAGAGAAGGCCTTTTAATTGTAAATTATTGGCAAATTATTCTCAGACGTAACATTTTCTTAGGCAAATGTAAAAATACCCGACTTGATAATACCTCAAAACACTCCATAAGTCACTTTAGGGCTTAACAGGCAATAAGCATGCATTTCTTGCCTAATATTTGCTGCTTTCTGAAGGATTTCCCTCCAAAACCCCGCTAATGCTGACAGTCAATACACCAGTTTTTAATCATCTTGTCATTCTATTGATCATTTGAAAGACAACGCATCCAATCATTTTCCAACACAATTTGTCCACGGTTATAGCTTGTAAAGGTCAAATTCCTGAAGGGTTTGGAGTGTTCAAAATGATGCTCCCATTGCCTAAACTTTAACTAATTGAAAGGAACTAGCAGTTAAAATGAAACTGCACATGTTGCACGCGCGGCATAAACTAAGCTAACCTGCGATCATACCCTCCCTCCCTATATTTAGACGGGGGGAAGGAGGGCATGATACATTTACTTGTCAGATCGTATGTTCAAAAACCAGATTCTGATGTTTTCTCTGATTGGTCGACAAACAATACTTATGGTTTTCCTTCTCCCTTTCAAAAAAAAAAAAAAAACCGCCTGATCGCAGGTTAAAACTGAGCTTGAAAGAAGACAATTGCCCACGTCGCCGAATGAGAGGTGGGGGAAAAACGTAGATAGTCCTATTATGGTTAGTTTTTAACTTAAAATTAACTGATGATTTCTCTGGTTTAAATAAAGATTTACATACATACATGGCTCTTGACATACTGAAACCGTGCGTCGTGGAAAGTGGGCTTGCGAGAGAGAGCGAAATGTGCATGTAACCATTAGTTGTTCTAATTTCCAGGTGGAAAGAGTTTTCAGAGATTTTACTCTGACACAAAGTTCCTCAAAGCTCTTGTAGATTCGTTTGTTGGTATTGTTGTTTTCGTGATCTCTGACAATGGACCTCGAAGGTCTCGGCACAGGCTTCCTTGAATGGTGGCTTTTCTTGGGCGTATTAAGCATTGGGAGAGCCCCGAACTTTGGCTTTTTATTCGTCATTTTTTCTGATTGAACTAGAAGAGAGAAAAGGAGAATTTGCTCAGTAAGTTCAACAAGAATGTTGAGTTCACGAGCAGTTTATATGTCAACAACGATACAAGCTTAAAGCATAAACCTGGTTTACTTACATATTTCGATGTCATCAGGTGCAAAATGCTTTTCGCATGTATACACTCTGTTACTGTCCATTAACCTTTGGAAGTCTTTATCCATTTCTCGTGTTTTAGTCAGCTCATTCAGCACACCGGTCAGCCCCGCTTCTGATTGGTTCGTTATTTTTTTTTGCTCTCAGACGCGCTGTCTAGCCTTGTCTGATCCTGTCTACTCGATTCAACATCGCTTTCCCGTAATATGTCACTGAACATATCATTCATATCTATTCTTTGCATATAAATAAGCTGAAATACAAAAAGAACAATTTCAGCATTTGAAAACGATAAAACTTAAGGTTTGTCGTGGAAGAAAAGCAAGCTCGTTGTTTCGAATCAAGTCGTGACTGATCCATGCTGCGGTTTGGCGGTTATCTTTTGCGGTTTCATCTCGCATTTGATTGGTCGCGAAACATTAAACATTCCAGAAACTTTCTCTGGTGTTCACGGTTTTACGGGAAAGACTGTAAGCGAGTGCCAGTTCAGTCTCCTACAATAGGATGGAAAAACCTCACCGCGCTCGCTGCAGAAAAGACTGAAGAAAAAAAAACGTTCTTATGGATAGAACTCCCCGACCTGCCGGGCACGGTGTTTAAGAAAAATGATACATATAATTTAGATCTCTAAAGATCATGTGACCAATAGACGAGAATTAAAATCGTCTCGCCCAAAGATCATGACGCTTAAATGGTCTATCAGGAATTCCGGCATTAGAGGCTCAGATGGCCTCTTCAGCTCTAAGGCTATGAAGACTGAGATTTGAAACGTCTATTAACCTCTGAAAGCATCCTTTACAATCTGGCGAGCTCTCGTTTAGCAAATCCCTTGGTTTGAGACCATCTCTTTCAACCGAAGAGTAGCAAGGGCTCTATACAGAGGTGAATCTTCGGAGTGGTCGATCTGCGCAGTTGAGATGTATTCTTCCAAGGCCTTGACAGGACAAGTCGGTAGGTCTGATCCCGCGATAACGAGTCCACTCCCAGTAACGGAATTGATATCAGTTTTCGATGATTCTAGAAAAATGGAAGCATGCGTGGGGAAAAAACTTAACATCACAGGCCTTTATATGGCTTAACTCGCTAAAACGGACAAGACATAAGGCAACCGATCTGAGAAAGCTGGCTGATTTTAAGACAAGTAACATCGGGTAGATATAGGACAAGTAAAGAACCTAAAGCATAGACAAGCTGTAGCTAAACTACGATCAGGCAATCACAGTCTTAGAATCGAATCTGGACGACACTGTGTACCTAAGATACCTGAATATTCTATAGAATTTGCCAACTCTTCCGCTCCAACCAAACTGAGAACGAAAACCATTTTTTGTTTCATTGTGATCGTTATAAAACTATTAGGCAACAAAATAATAACAGACGACATTGCACTTAAATATCCGTCGTTTAGTCCTTCGAACGATACAGAAAAAAATAATACCTGTTTGACAATTCTGATTCTTTCATTTGTAAGAAATTTGATTACATTGTATATGAAGCATTACTTATAATAGAAACCTGTAATCTTATTTAGTTTAAAATGATTAGTGTTATATTTAACAATTATCCCACCAGCGCTCGCTGGATATGAGGTGATAGATAGCCAGCGAGGCGCGTAGCGCCGAGTTTGCTATATTAAATCACCTCATATTCAGCAAGCGCGAGTGGAATAATTATTTTATTAAAAACAACCACAAAATTTCGCTAAAACCTGCCACGTTTTATTTTGCAAAATCCTCTCTTGGACCGGAAGTGGAGGTATAATGTAAGTACCTTCCGCTCCAAACTTTATAGCGGAGCTCCTGCGGCCCGAAGGGTTGGCAAGCGGAGCCCGATAACCATATAAGGAAAAAGAAACCCAAGAATTGATTTTCTCATGGTTATCATGGGCAGCGGTATTGCTTGTGGGCTCGTACGCACAACGACGGCGGCGGCGGTGGAGTCGCGCAACATGGCGGCCATACTCTAAAAAAAAAGGTTGACTTTGATATGCAGCCTTGGTTTACCGTATACTTCTGCGATATTGGACAGCCATGTTATGATCAATTGACACCTGTCAAAACAAGGTATCTGTTGACCAGTATTACGTGACCATATTGCGGGCTCAAATGTACAGCTTATCGAGGTCACGTGTTTTTTTAACTTGACTGCTGCCCAAGTGCTGGTTTTTGATTGGATCGCGGGCTCATGTCAGGTTAACTTGTTGAAAACAGGGCAGGACTGTTCGGAAGCCTGTTAACGCTAGCCTAGGATTAAAATTTATTCGAATTATAACTTTTTCTTCGATCAGGAGCCATAATCGGGGAAGGAGACCGTAAGCGCGCGCCATTTCTAGTATTGGGGTTGGCGCCATGATATGGGACAATTTTTCTATTTTTAGAACAAATTGCGTCATCGCCTGCGGCACACGCGCGGACATTGCTGCGAGGATTTTCGCGGGATGTCGCGCAGAGGAAATGGCGTCCGAAATTCCCGAAATCGTTTATGCTTTTGGCCCACAACTCAACGCCTTTATCTGTTTATAGCTGTTGGAACTTTGCTTAGGATTTTCGCCGTAACTTCCAGTTTGAGTGAAGACAGTGCCGAATTTAGGTATGTCCTGCTTTATATCACTGATCAAGTTGAGTTCCGCTGCTCCTTTTCAGTCCTTTTACAAGAACTTCCAATCTAAAATTTCAAATATGAAGAAGATTAACAGCTTTAATTTTCCATAACACAGAAAAAAAACTAGTTGGTTATGTTTGGATATGGCAGCGTTTAGGCCCAATAGGTCACAACAGGTCCATGTGCGTAGATGCCGCTTAGTTTTGTTTGTGTAAAAATCCAATAAAGTGTCTGTTGTCGATGAATAAGAGCGCCTGCCGATGCATGTTTTGCACAGTTGGAAAAAAATGACAAATTGGATTTCGCACTTTGGTGTGAAAACGTACATCGAACTCATATAATAGCTGTAGTTTTTGAATATGTTTAAGGTGGCCGAACACAGTTTTGGCGCGCGCTCTTGCTAAAGCGATTCAGCGCGCGCATAAGTATTGCATAAAAACAAACATGGCATAGAGCGATCATTTTATTTGCTCAATGTCTGCGCTATCTGTACTATTTTCTTCTTCACAAATGAACACAATGTATTGAATTGATGGTTTTACTCTTTTATTACAAAGGTATGTTAGAAAGGTAACGATGCAAAGAACTCAGCTCTGCTATTTCGTTGTTGCTAAAAGAACCCAGTTAAATGCAGCGCATGCGTAGTAAGTCGAAAAGAGTGCGATTGAGTGAAAAATTGACTTCTCGGAGGCACTTATTTCTCGAGAACCACTCATTAGAATTTCACGAAATTTGGCACGGAAATACTTTAGGAAATAAGTAACTGGAGGATTGAAAAAAAATTGAACTTTAACAAAGGAAATTCAAGATATGCTAGTGAACCTTCAAAGAGGGATAATTAAAGATCTGTTTGTTAAATTATTATTAAAATAGCGCTAACTTACGGTATCGTTACAAGCTTACTTACTTAGCACTTAGATCTCTCCGCGCCAGGAGGCGCATAAGGCCGCAACCCTCGTCTTCCAACCCACTCTGTCTTCCGCTATGACTTTGACTTCTCTCCAGCTGTTCCACCCTTCACTCTTTCGCTCATTTTCCACGGTTCGTCTCCACGTGGTCTTTGGTCGACCTACTGCCCGTTTCCCTTCTGGTTGCCACCCTAACGCTACCCTGCAGTTGTCGGTTGCATCTTTTCTCAAGACGTGCCCGATCCAGTTCCAGCGCCTCCTGCGGATCTCATCACTGGTCTTATTTATTCCTGCAATATCCCCTATCCTCTCGTTGCTCACTCTCTGTGGCCACCGAATTCCGAGGATTCGTCTGAGGCACACAAACTGGAATGCGTCCATCTTCTTTTCCTCCACCTTTGTCATTTTCCATGCCTCGCATCCGTAGAGTAGTACTGGGCGTACTAGCGTCTTGAACAGCTTGATCTTCGTTTGGCGTCCTATACTCCGTAACCTCCATATCTTGGTTAGGTTATAGAACGCCCTTCTTGCTTTATTTAGTCGGTTCCTAATATCTTCAGTTCCACCACCATCTTTCCTGACCGTTGCTCCGAGGTATACGAATTCTTCCACTTCTTCGACTTCATCTTCTCCAATCTTGACCCTGTCCTGCCGTCTTGCATTCGATCTCATCATCTTGCATTTTGCCGCATTGAGCTTCAGTCCTACACGCCCAGCGTTCTCCACCAATCGATCCGTCTTGCTCTGTATATGCTCGTACTTCGACGAGATCAGAGCAATATCGTCTGCGAAGTCAAGGTCTTCTAATACGCTGGTGAAGTTCCATCGTATTCCATTCTTATGCCCGTGTGTCGTCTTTCTCATCACCCAATCTATTGCTATGAGGAAGAGAAATCCTGACATAACACACCCTTGCTTGACTCCCGTCGTGATCTTGATCCACCTCGTCTGTTCCCCGTCATCCATTACCGTACACTCAAAATCCTCATACATGATTTTAACCATCTTCACCAGCTTTTCAGGTATGCCGTACGACTTCATGATCTTCCACAAGCTTTCTCTATGGATCGAATCAAAGGCCTTCTCGAAGTCAATGAAGTGTGTGTACAGCGTCGCTCCCCACTCATTCACCTGCTCCATGATGTTGCGGAGAACAAAGATCTGCTCCACTGTGCTCCTATTCCTACGGAATCCCGCCTGTTCCTTTCTGAGGGCCTCATCCACTCCCCGTTGGATCCGATCGATTATGATTCGGCCCATGATTTTGCTCATTACTGGCAGCAGTGTCACTCCTCTCCAGTTTTTACATTCGCTCAAGTCCCCTTTCTTTGGTAGTTTGACGATGATGCCTTTCTTCCAGTTCTCTGGTATTCTCTCTTCGTTCCATATCTTCCTGTATAGTCTTGTCAGTTCTTGTACTGCTGTGTCGCCGCTTGCTTTCAGCAACTCTGCGGGTATTTCGTCCATTCCAGGTGCCTTTCCACTTTTCGTCTTCCTTAGGGCTTGTCTGACTTCATCTTCCCTGATCTCTGCTGTGTCCATCTCCCTCATCTCCTCTGCCTCTGTCTCCACATCTGTTACAGGGTTCGAAGGCGCCTTCCTCACAAGCACTTCTTCAAAGTGCTCCGCCCATCTCTCAAGTCTCACCTCCTTGTCCTTGATTACTTCTCCATGCTTATCCTTTACGGCAGCGGCTTGTCTCATCTTCTTATTAGTTAGTCTTCTTGCCGCCTGGTACAGCTCTCTTGTGCGTCCTTTCTCAGCAGATCTCTCAGCTTCCTTAGCGATCTCTTCTGTCCAGTGTCTCTTGTCCTCTCTTGCCCTGCGCTTCACTTCTCTGTCCTTCAAGCTTGTTGCATGCAAATTATAAAGAAAATCTAATGACTAGATTTTCTACAAATAAACAAAACCGATTTTAAACACCTGTTTATATTTGATCATGTTGCCATGGCAACGGTACATACGTCAGCTTAATTATCAAAAAGTTGAAGTTTGTGTTGTTAACTTGCTTGCTGCCATTTTTGGTGACCAAAGGATCAAGGATTTTAGAGAAAACTGTAAATGAAACAGAGGTATCAAAAGCTGTGTTCAGCCACCTTAAGGTTGATAAATGTTTGAGAACATATTAAAAGCTTAGCTGAAATTATATGAATACAGGACAAATAATCAGAAAAGTTACGATGACACTTTTAATCAACTCGAATAAAGATTTCGATTGAGGCAAAACTCCTTGTCCATTTTATTTTCGCAGTGTAAAGTTTCTTTATGTGAAAGAAACACACATGATGTTGGTAGCCTTTAGGTGAACATTGGTGACAATTGTTGTAGTATCTCAGCACAAAAGACAATGAAACAAATCACGATTTCTTCACAATCTGAAAACACCGACTCGGACTTAAACGTGCACGCGCTGCACTATGCAAATGAACTACTCGTACGCGTCAGACTTGCCTTTCAAAAACTTTTGCAAACTCGCCAAACAAGCAGAAACAAAAAGAAACTATCAAAAACAGGTTTTGGTTATGATTAAGCATTGTTTGGGAAACTCACAAATTAACTCGATACCGGAGTACTTTTCTCTACAAAACAAACACAAAAGTTTACGCGTATAAGTAGCCGCGGCGAGCGGATTTTATTCATTCACAGCGCGAAATTAAAGAAATTCTCGACCCTAAAATACACACCTTTTCCATTAAATCAGAGCATAAAAGTACATAGAAGAGCCCCGGTTTTTCTTCTCTGCCATATTCCCTGCCATCGCCGTGAAAAATCGGCAAGAGAATCTCTCAACTCTCACTATTTCATCACACAACGTGACAACATCCACGCGAGAGCTCAAGACACGTG
This sequence comes from Platygyra sinensis, assembly GCA_019787425.1. NCBI lineage: Eukaryota > Metazoa > Cnidaria > Anthozoa > Scleractinia > Merulinidae > Platygyra > Platygyra sinensis. Next base: position 27,203 of record JAHPZR010020663.1, on the reverse strand, counting down.
CGTGGATCAGCGCGGATATATGACGTCAGGATGGCGCAATTTGTTCTAAAAATAGAAAAATTGTCCCATATCATGGGTCCGCGCGTATCCCAAGACTTAACGGTCTCCGTCCCCGATTATGGCTCCCGCTTCGATACAAATATTTTTTTGCTGCTTTGTTTTGGGTATATGGTGATTATAAAACTCAGAACAGAAAGTCACACAGTAAACAGAAAACCTCACCGCAAAATTACAAAACTCAAATCAACATTTTACTTTTTCCTGGGCTAGCTCAATCGGGCACTGAAAAACCCGGCCAAGGAGCTATGCTTTTAGGCTGGCTTAAATCTATATATTATTTATCACATGTCTATCACAACTGTCAGCTCCATAGCAACGCGAACGGGTTAGAATGTGAGTTAAAGTGCACCTAACCCCAAACATTTTTTTCGCTAAAACAATAAAACTTGTTTTGTGGAGTAAGCAGCCGCAAAAATTTTTCGATTTGGTTAAATCCTCGAATTTCTGTGCCCCCTTGAAACCGAGTTTCGTATGGTTCAAGACCGAGCATAGGGAGTCTGGGTAGAGTAAAGCCGTGACGTCACTTCCAGAACGAAAGCTTCGGCTGTCCCAGTCGGGCCTTTTACTATGTGTGAGCGTAGAAGCCTTTTTGCCACACAAGTTTTTCGCTAGGGCTCCATAGTCGACAGATGTCTGTTTTTATCAACAATAACTTCTACTTCGTCGGATTCTGAAATGAACTTTGACTCGGAAGACTCCGAAATTTATTATATCGCTGAAGAGAATGACGACTCGCACTTGTCAACAAAGCAAAGTGAACAGTGAGTGAATGGTTAAACGATGAAGGCCGAGCTGATTTACATGCTGACAACTCTCTGGTCAACGAAGAATGGATAGTATAGACAAATGAGGTGGATGCTGACAAAGAACTCGAACGAGCTCTGATGGACAGACCCGGAGGCAATGATATGTAGAAGTCAAAGAGACTGTAGCGTGTGACGCGTATAAATTTTACTAAATTCGCGCATTCTTCGATCTCGCATTAACATACTTTCGTATAAATAAAAGTCAAGTCCGTTTACTCTCTCAAATTATTTTAACTTCATTCGTTCAACGTAGATCAAAATGATTATCCCATGACACAAGGTTTGTGTTCTTTTCGTGCGAGTGTGAAAATTGTAGCGTCGCTTCCCTTCAAAACATCAGCGAATGTTATTGTTGTTATTATTATATTAAAGCGAGACGAACTTGGAATAATCGCTTGTCCATCGATTCATTCAGCCGTTGTTGCATCTGATCTGAGAAACAACAGCAGTCAGTCGGCAGTGACAGCCGACAGATAGTTTTGTATTTGCCGGCTACTAATCTTAAAACTCCATTTCTGAAGCCGTACAGGTATAATTTCTGGATATTCAGTAACACACTGTAAGATAACATCAGCACCAATATCTTCAAGAACAAGATCACTTTTCTTTGGGTCTTGACAACCTTCTAACTCACTTTAATATAATAATAACAACAATAACATTCGCTGATGTTTTGAAGGGAAGCGACGCTACAATTTTCACACTCGCACGAAAAGAACACAAACCTTGTGTCATGGGATAATCATTTTGATCTACGTTGAACGAATGAAGTTAAAATAATTTGAGAGAGTAAACGGACTTGACTTTTATTTATACGAAAGTATGTTAATGCGAGATCGAAGAATGCGCGAATTTAGTAAAATTTATACGCGTCACACGCTACAGTCTCTTTGACTTCTACATATCATTGCCTCCGGGTCTGTCCATCAGAGCTCGTTCGAGTTCTTTGTCAGCATCCACCTCATTTGTCTATACTATCCATTCTTCGTTGACCAGAGAGTTGTCAGCATGTAAATCAGCTCGGCCTTCATCGTTTAACCATTCACTCACTGTTCACTTTGCTTTGTTGACAAGTGCGAGTCGTCATTCTCTTCAGCGATATAATAAATTTCGGAGTCTTCCGAGTCAAAGTTCATTTCAGAATCCGACGAAGTAGAAGTTATTGTTGATAAAAACAGACATCTGTCGACTATGGAGCCCTAGCGAAAAACTTGTGTGGCAAAAAGGCTTCTACGCTCACACATAGTAAAAGGCCCGACTGGGACAGCCGAAGCTTTCGTTCTGGAAGTGACGTCACGGCTTTACTCTACCCAGACTCCCTATGCTCGGTCTTGAACCATACGAAACTCGGTTTCAAGGGGGCACAGAAATTCGAGGATTTAACCAAATCGAAAAAATTTTTGCGGCTGCTTACTCCACAAAACAAGTTTTATTGTTTTAGCGAAAAAAATGTTTGGGGTTAGGTGCACTTTAACTCACATTCTAACCCGTTCGCGTTGCTATGGAGCTGACAGTTGTGATAGACATGTGATAAATAATATATAGATTTAAGCCAGCCTAAAAGCATAGCTCCTTGGCCGGGTTTTTCAGTGCCCGATTGAGCTAGCCCAGGAAAAAGTAAAATGTTGATTTGAGTTTTGTAATTTTGCGGTGAGGTTTTCTGTTTACTGTGTGACTTTCTGTTCTGAGTTTTATAATCACCATATACCCAAAACAAAGCAGCAAAAAAATATTTGTATCGAAGCGGGAGCCATAATCGGGGACGGAGACCGTTAAGTCTTGGGATACGCGCGGACCCATGATATGGGACAATTTTTCTATTTTTAGAACAAATTGCGCCATCCTGACGTCATATATCCGCGCTGATCCACGCACGTGTCTTGAGCTCTCGCGTGGATGTTGTCACGTTGTGTGATGAAATAGTGAGAGTTGAGAGATTCTCTTGCCGATTTTTCACGGCGATGGCAGGGAATATGGCAGAGAAGAAAAACCGGGGCTCTTCTATGTACTTTTATGCTCTGATTTAATGGAAAAGGTGTGTATTTTAGGGTCGAGAATTTCTTTAATTTCGCGCTGTGAATGAATAAAATCCGCTCGCCGCGGCTACTTATACGCGTAAACTTTTGTGTTTGTTTTGTAGAGAAAAGTACTCCGGTATCGAGTTAATTTGTGAGTTTCCCAAACAATGCTTAATCATAACCAAAACCTGTTTTTGATAGTTTCTTTTTGTTTCTGCTTGTTTGGCGAGTTTGCAAAAGTTTTTGAAAGGCAAGTCTGACGCGTACGAGTAGTTCATTTGCATAGTGCAGCGCGTGCACGTTTAAGTCCGAGTCGGTGTTTTCAGATTGTGAAGAAATCGTGATTTGTTTCATTGTCTTTTGTGCTGAGATACTACAACAATTGTCACCAATGTTCACCTAAAGGCTACCAACATCATGTGTGTTTCTTTCACATAAAGAAACTTTACACTGCGAAAATAAAATGGACAAGGAGTTTTGCCTCAATCGAAATCTTTATTCGAGTTGATTAAAAGTGTCATCGTAACTTTTCTGATTATTTGTCCTGTATTCATATAATTTCAGCTAAGCTTTTAATATGTTCTCAAACATTTATCAACCTTAAGGTGGCTGAACACAGCTTTTGATACCTCTGTTTCATTTACAGTTTTCTCTAAAATCCTTGATCCTTTGGTCACCAAAAATGGCAGCAAGCAAGTTAACAACACAAACTTCAACTTTTTGATAATTAAGCTGACGTATGTACCGTTGCCATGGCAACATGATCAAATATAAACAGGTGTTTAAAATCGGTTTTGTTTATTTGTAGAAAATCTAGTCATTAGATTTTCTTTATAATTTGCATGCAACAAGCTTGAAGGACAGAGAAGTGAAGCGCAGGGCAAGAGAGGACAAGAGACACTGGACAGAAGAGATCGCTAAGGAAGCTGAGAGATCTGCTGAGAAAGGACGCACAAGAGAGCTGTACCAGGCGGCAAGAAGACTAACTAATAAGAAGATGAGACAAGCCGCTGCCGTAAAGGATAAGCATGGAGAAGTAATCAAGGACAAGGAGGTGAGACTTGAGAGATGGGCGGAGCACTTTGAAGAAGTGCTTGTGAGGAAGGCGCCTTCGAACCCTGTAACAGATGTGGAGACAGAGGCAGAGGAGATGAGGGAGATGGACACAGCAGAGATCAGGGAAGATGAAGTCAGACAAGCCCTAAGGAAGACGAAAAGTGGAAAGGCACCTGGAATGGACGAAATACCCGCAGAGTTGCTGAAAGCAAGCGGCGACACAGCAGTACAAGAACTGACAAGACTATACAGGAAGATATGGAACGAAGAGAGAATACCAGAGAACTGGAAGAAAGGCATCATCGTCAAACTACCAAAGAAAGGGGACTTGAGCGAATGTAAAAACTGGAGAGGAGTGACACTGCTGCCAGTAATGAGCAAAATCATGGGCCGAATCATAATCGATCGGATCCAACGGGGAGTGGATGAGGCCCTCAGAAAGGAACAGGCGGGATTCCGTAGGAATAGGAGCACAGTGGAGCAGATCTTTGTTCTCCGCAACATCATGGAGCAGGTGAATGAGTGGGGAGCGACGCTGTACACACACTTCATTGACTTCGAGAAGGCCTTTGATTCGATCCATAGAGAAAGCTTGTGGAAGATCATGAAGTCGTACGGCATACCTGAAAAGCTGGTGAAGATGGTTAAAATCATGTATGAGGATTTTGAGTGTACGGTAATGGATGACGGGAACAGACGAGGTGGATCAAGATCACGACGGGAGTCAAGCAAGGGTGTGTTATGTCAGGATTTCTCTTCCTCATAGCAATAGATTGGGTGATGAGAAAGACGACACACGGGCATAAGAATGGAATACGATGGAACTTAACCAGCGTATTAGAAGACCTTGACTTCGCAGACGATATTGCTCTGATCTCGTCGAAGTACGAGCATATACAGAGCAAGACGGATCGATTGGTGGAGAACGCTGGGCGTGTAGGACTGAAGCTCAATGCGGCAAAATGCAAGATGATGAGATCGAATGCAAGACGGCAGGACAGGGTCAAGATTGGAGAAGATGAAGTCGAAGAAGTGGAAGAATTCGTATACCTCGGAGCAACGGTCAGGAAAGATGGTGGTGGAACTGAAGATATTAGGAACCGACTAAATAAAGCAAGAAGGGCGTTCTATAACCTAACCAAGATATGGAGGTTACGGAGTATAGGACGCCAAACGAAGATCAAGCTGTTCAAGACGCTAGTACGCCCAGTACTACTCTACGGATGCGAGGCATGGAAAATGACAAAGGTGGAGGAAAAGAAGATGGACGCATTCCAGTTTGTGTGCCTCAGACGAATCCTCGGAATTCGGTGGCCACAGAGAGTGAGCAACGAGAGGATAGGCGATATTGCAGGAATAAATAAGACCAGTGATGAGATCCGCAGGAGGCGCTGGAACTGGATCGGGCACGTCTTGAGAAAAGATGCAACCGACAACTGCAGGGTAGCGTTAGGGTGGCAACCAGAAGGGAAACGGGCAGTAGGTCGACCAAAGACCACGTGGAGACGAACCGTGGAAAATGAGCGAAAGAGTGAAGGGTGGAACAGCTGGAGAGAAGTCAAAGTCATAGCGGAAGACAGAGTGGGTTGGAAGACGAGGGTTGCGGCCTTATGCGCCTCCTGGCGCGGAGAGATCTAAGTGCTAAGTAAGTAAGCTTGTAACGATACCGTAAGTTAGCGCTATTTTAATAATAATTTAACAAACAGATCTTTAATTATCCCTCTTTGAAGGTTCACTAGCATATCTTGAATTTCCTTTGTTAAAGTTCAATTTTTTTTCAATCCTCCAGTTACTTATTTCCTAAAGTATTTCCGTGCCAAATTTCGTGAAATTCTAATGAGTGGTTCTCGAGAAATAAGTGCCTCCGAGAAGTCAATTTTTCACTCAATCGCACTCTTTTCGACTTACTACGCATGCGCTGCATTTAACTGGGTTCTTTTAGCAACAACGAAATAGCAGAGCTGAGTTCTTTGCATCGTTACCTTTCTAACATACCTTTGTAATAAAAGAGTAAAACCATCAATTCAATACATTGTGTTCATTTGTGAAGAAGAAAATAGTACAGATAGCGCAGACATTGAGCAAATAAAATGATCGCTCTATGCCATGTTTGTTTTTATGCAATACTTATGCGCGCGCTGAATCGCTTTAGCAAGAGCGCGCGCCAAAACTGTGTTCGGCCACCTTAAACATATTCAAAAACTACAGCTATTATATGAGTTCGATGTACGTTTTCACACCAAAGTGCGAAATCCAATTTGTCATTTTTTTCCAACTGTGCAAAACATGCATCGGCAGGCGCTCTTATTCATCGACAACAGACACTTTATTGGATTTTTACACAAACAAAACTAAGCGGCATCTACGCACATGGACCTGTTGTGACCTATTGGGCCTAAACGCTGCCATATCCAAACATAACCAACTAGTTTTTTTTCTGTGTTATGGAAAATTAAAGCTGTTAATCTTCTTCATATTTGAAATTTTAGATTGGAAGTTCTTGTAAAAGGACTGAAAAGGAGCAGCGGAACTCAACTTGATCAGTGATATAAAGCAGGACATACCTAAATTCGGCACTGTCTTCACTCAAACTGGAAGTTACGGCGAAAATCCTAAGCAAAGTTCCAACAGCTATAAACAGATAAAGGCGTTGAGTTGTGGGCCAAAAGCATAAACGATTTCGGGAATTTCGGACGCCATTTCCTCTGCGCGACATCCCGCGAAAATCCTCGCAGCAATGTCCGCGCGTGTGCCGCAGGCGATGACGCAATTTGTTCTAAAAATAGAAAAATTGTCCCATATCATGGCGCCAACCCCAATACTAGAAATGGCGCGCGCTTACGGTCTCCTTCCCCGATTATGGCTCCTGATCGAAGAAAAAGTTATAATTCGAATAAATTTTAATCCTAGGCTAGCGTTAACAGGCTTCCGAACAGTCCTGCCCTGTTTTCAACAAGTTAACCTGACATGAGCCCGCGATCCAATCAAAAACCAGCACTTGGGCAGCAGTCAAGTTAAAAAAACACGTGACCTCGATAAGCTGTACATTTGAGCCCGCAATATGGTCACGTAATACTGGTCAACAGATACCTTGTTTTGACAGGTGTCAATTGATCATAACATGGCTGTCCAATATCGCAGAAGTATACGGTAAACCAAGGCTGCATATCAAAGTCAACCTTTTTTTTTAGAGTATGGCCGCCATGTTGCGCGACTCCACCGCCGCCGCCGTCGTTGTGCGTACGAGCCCACAAGCAATACCGCTGCCCATGATAACCATGAGAAAATCAATTCTTGGGTTTCTTTTTCCTTATATGGTTATCGGGCTCCGCTTGCCAACCCTTCGGGCCGCAGGAGCTCCGCTATAAAGTTTGGAGCGGAAGGTACTTACATTATACCTCCACTTCCGGTCCAAGAGAGGATTTTGCAAAATAAAACGTGGCAGGTTTTAGCGAAATTTTGTGGTTGTTTTTAATAAAATAATTATTCCACTCGCGCTTGCTGAATATGAGGTGATTTAATATAGCAAACTCGGCGCTACGCGCCTCGCTGGCTATCTATCACCTCATATCCAGCGAGCGCTGGTGGGATAATTGTTAAATATAACACTAATCATTTTAAACTAAATAAGATTACAGGTTTCTATTATAAGTAATGCTTCATATACAATGTAATCAAATTTCTTACAAATGAAAGAATCAGAATTGTCAAACAGGTATTATTTTTTTCTGTATCGTTCGAAGGACTAAACGACGGATATTTAAGTGCAATGTCGTCTGTTATTATTTTGTTGCCTAATAGTTTTATAACGATCACAATGAAACAAAAAATGGTTTTCGTTCTCAGTTTGGTTGGAGCGGAAGAGTTGGCAAATTCTATAGAATATTCAGGTATCTTAGGTACACAGTGTCGTCCAGATTCGATTCTAAGACTGTGATTGCCTGATCGTAGTTTAGCTACAGCTTGTCTATGCTTTAGGTTCTTTACTTGTCCTATATCTACCCGATGTTACTTGTCTTAAAATCAGCCAGCTTTCTCAGATCGGTTGCCTTATGTCTTGTCCGTTTTAGCGAGTTAAGCCATATAAAGGCCTGTGATGTTAAGTTTTTTCCCCACGCATGCTTCCATTTTTCTAGAATCATCGAAAACTGATATCAATTCCGTTACTGGGAGTGGACTCGTTATCGCGGGATCAGACCTACCGACTTGTCCTGTCAAGGCCTTGGAAGAATACATCTCAACTGCGCAGATCGACCACTCCGAAGATTCACCTCTGTATAGAGCCCTTGCTACTCTTCGGTTGAAAGAGATGGTCTCAAACCAAGGGATTTGCTAAACGAGAGCTCGCCAGATTGTAAAGGATGCTTTCAGAGGTTAATAGACGTTTCAAATCTCAGTCTTCATAGCCTTAGAGCTGAAGAGGCCATCTGAGCCTCTAATGCCGGAATTCCTGATAGACCATTTAAGCGTCATGATCTTTGGGCGAGACGATTTTAATTCTCGTCTATTGGTCACATGATCTTTAGAGATCTAAATTATATGTATCATTTTTCTTAAACACCGTGCCCGGCAGGTCGGGGAGTTCTATCCATAAGAACGTTTTTTTTTCTTCAGTCTTTTCTGCAGCGAGCGCGGTGAGGTTTTTCCATCCTATTGTAGGAGACTGAACTGGCACTCGCTTACAGTCTTTCCCGTAAAACCGTGAACACCAGAGAAAGTTTCTGGAATGTTTAATGTTTCGCGACCAATCAAATGCGAGATGAAACCGCAAAAGATAACCGCCAAACCGCAGCATGGATCAGTCACGACTTGATTCGAAACAACGAGCTTGCTTTTCTTCCACGACAAACCTTAAGTTTTATCGTTTTCAAATGCTGAAATTGTTCTTTTTGTATTTCAGCTTATTTATATGCAAAGAATAGATATGAATGATATGTTCAGTGACATATTACGGGAAAGCGATGTTGAATCGAGTAGACAGGATCAGACAAGGCTAGACAGCGCGTCTGAGAGCAAAAAAAAATAACGAACCAATCAGAAGCGGGGCTGACCGGTGTGCTGAATGAGCTGACTAAAACACGAGAAATGGATAAAGACTTCCAAAGGTTAATGGACAGTAACAGAGTGTATACATGCGAAAAGCATTTTGCACCTGATGACATCGAAATATGTAAGTAAACCAGGTTTATGCTTTAAGCTTGTATCGTTGTTGACATATAAACTGCTCGTGAACTCAACATTCTTGTTGAACTTACTGAGCAAATTCTCCTTTTCTCTCTTCTAGTTCAATCAGAAAAAATGACGAATAAAAAGCCAAAGTTCGGGGCTCTCCCAATGCTTAATACGCCCAAGAAAAGCCACCATTCAAGGAAGCCTGTGCCGAGACCTTCGAGGTCCATTGTCAGAGATCACGAAAACAACAATACCAACAAACGAATCTACAAGAGCTTTGAGGAACTTTGTGTCAGAGTAAAATCTCTGAAAACTCTTTCCACCTGGAAATTAGAACAACTAATGGTTACATGCACATTTCGCTCTCTCTCGCAAGCCCACTTTCCACGACGCACGGTTTCAGTATGTCAAGAGCCATGTATGTATGTAAATCTTTATTTAAACCAGAGAAATCATCAGTTAATTTTAAGTTAAAAACTAACCATAATAGGACTATCTACGTTTTTCCCCCACCTCTCATTCGGCGACGTGGGCAATTGTCTTCTTTCAAGCTCAGTTTTAACCTGCGATCAGGCGGTTTTTTTTTTTTTTTTGAAAGGGAGAAGGAAAACCATAAGTATTGTTTGTCGACCAATCAGAGAAAACATCAGAATCTGGTTTTTGAACATACGATCTGACAAGTAAATGTATCATGCCCTCCTTCCCCCCGTCTAAATATAGGGAGGGAGGGTATGATCGCAGGTTAGCTTAGTTTATGCCGCGCGTGCAACATGTGCAGTTTCATTTTAACTGCTAGTTCCTTTCAATTAGTTAAAGTTTAGGCAATGGGAGCATCATTTTGAACACTCCAAACCCTTCAGGAATTTGACCTTTACAAGCTATAACCGTGGACAAATTGTGTTGGAAAATGATTGGATGCGTTGTCTTTCAAATGATCAATAGAATGACAAGATGATTAAAAACTGGTGTATTGACTGTCAGCATTAGCGGGGTTTTGGAGGGAAATCCTTCAGAAAGCAGCAAATATTAGGCAAGAAATGCATGCTTATTGCCTGTTAAGCCCTAAAGTGACTTATGGAGTGTTTTGAGGTATTATCAAGTCGGGTATTTTTACATTTGCCTAAGAAAATGTTACGTCTGAGAATAATTTGCCAATAATTTACAATTAAAAGGCCTTCTCTCTCCTACATGGGCAAACGTAACTGTTTTGATCATGTTATTAAAGTTGCTTTCAAGTAGCATTAAGCCCCTTGGGCTCGGGACTCTGTAAAGTGTGTAAGCGGACGGCGGACAGCGGACGGTGGACGGTGGACGGTGGACGGCGGACTATAAAATAAATAATAATAAAATATATAAATAATATATATATAATAAAAATGAAAATAGTAAACTCATAATTAAAAATGACATAACACTGAGTCCAACATTTTCTTTCTTATGTCTACAACACCAATATCCAGAGGAAAATTAAAACAGAGAAACATTCCGTTTCCAATCGAATCAGTAATCCTTTTTCCGGCTTTCATGTGACGCCATCATTTTCCAAAATTGTAAATTAACAATCTCTCTGAAGTTTCAGTTTCATCAGATATAAGACACTAGAAGAACTTGACGCTTTACAACGCTTAAGCTCGCCATCTCAGGGTCCAAGCTTACGCGTTGCGTGACAACAAATTGGGGACCCGAGAAGGCTCTCGTTCAAGTTTCCCGGTTTTCGCTTACTGAATAGTTCTTGCATTCGCAGAATTTTTACTTTCCGTATATTTTTCAGCTCTGAAGTAATAAGGTTTCGTTTATATCAAAACAATTTCGGTCGCCCTGCGTCTCCATACAGAGCCCTATGAAATTTGGGTGAAACACATTTTTGAGTAACGTGCGAATGAAAAGCCGCACCTAAATCTTGGCGAGGTTGTTTATATCGCGAAAAGTGATAACACCCGGTAGATAACAGCGGAAATCATGCAGACCTATGTCCTCTTAAAATTTGCCATAGCACGATCGCGAGCCAACGGCTCTATTTCCTCCTTATGACATAATACGAAGTGCCCTACTTGAACAAGAGTGAAGCGACAAAAAGGTTGAGAGACCGAAAAGAATTCAAAACGGCAAATGTACAAATGCCACGAACTGTAGGAGTCGTGAGGCCTGTCAACCCCATTTTATACACAAATATGATACCTGTGATAAGAATCTACCTACTGTACTTGCAAATTAACAGTTCTATAATCATAGCCGGGCCCGGCGTCACAATGTAGAATGCGAGTAAGCAACACGTCAGACACGTTCACAGTAAACGTCATATTTTGTCCCTAAAAAGCAAATACTTGGAGACTTAAAAACAAATCTTGCAGTGGAATGAGCCAAAACAATACACTAACACATGGCAAATTATAGAGGTGTCAAACACAACGAAGCAACACGCAGACAACAGCGGAAATCCCCGGGGGGGGAGGGGGGGCTACTCCCTTAAAAGGGCTTAATGGGGACGTGCGGCCAGCCAGGGTAAGTTTTTCGGGATTTTTGTCTTAAACAGGTTATCGAATTTGTCATTTTTTGTCTTTATCAGGGTATTGATTTATCAATTTTTGTCTTAAATGGGATATCTTTTCTTAGACGATAAACAGCAAAATTTTTACAAGGTCGTGTAAATTAATATTGACTTCCGTTGACTTTGGCATTGATACCAGGCAATTAAATTTCCATTGATTACACAACAAGAAAAACACACAACTTGTAACCACAACTTTTAATCTATGTCTTAAACAGGGTATCAAAAATCGGAACTCTGTCTTAAACCGGGGAGGAAAATCAGCGATATTTGTCTTAAACAGGGTCAGGGTATGAGGGGCCGGGCCGCACCTCCCCACCCAGGGATATATCGAGTAACCCCCCCCCCCCCCGGGGCGGAAATCATGCAGACCTATGCAAGATCTAACGGCTCTAGTTTTCTCCTAATAACGCAATACGAAATGCCCTTCATAAAAAAAGAGTGTAGCGACAAAAAAGTCGAAAGACCGAAAAATAAACGGCAAATGTACGAATGGCACGAACCGTAGGAGTCGTGTTTGGCCTGTCTGTTTTAATTACCATCAAGAAAGAACATGTTTGGCCAGGAGCCCTGGTTGGGCTCAGTTTTATGCCATTTTTAATTATGAGTTTATTATTTTCATTTTTATTGATAGTTTTTTTTTTTTTTTTAATGTGTTTTATTGGGCCGTACATGCCATTACTGACAGATGAACAGGGACAGAGAGGGAGTTCATTTAACTATTACGGCTCCCAAATTTTTCCAAGCCAGATCAAAAACGAAGAACCAAGTTCAAGGTCTATTTTCCCCGAACATACTTCTTCTGTTGCCGATGCCTCTGTAGCTGCTGCACTGAAGAAGAAATTTTATGAAACATTGAAAAGGACAAACAATTTGATTGACGTTTTAGGCATAAAAGATAAGATTGTCACTTCCCAGTGCGACCGCGTTTAACAAAATATTTGGAACAAAAATTTGTTAAACCAAAATTTTTCCTGAAATTGGGCCGAGCTTACAAAATTTTCGTCGCCTAACCGCGACCGGCCCCTAATACATGGTAATTGTTCAAAACATGGACTTTTTTGGTCGTGTATAAAACGAAAAGGAAACAAAAGAGATCAAGAAGGCAATTCACCTGGATGGACGTCATTGATACTAAACGAAAGACAAATTTTGCAACGTTAAAACACTATATATAAGCATAAAATCATGAAAAAATGAGAAGGCACCGGCCTTTCGTAATCAAAGTACAATAGGTCTGCTAAAACATAGATCAATGCTATAGGACCGAACTGTATTTTTATTTTTTGTTTTTTTACATTTTGTGCCCAGCCAGCAAGGTTTAGTTACGTTAGTAATGTGTTTTTCGTTTCTTGATTCCAGACAGTTCAGTCAATTGTTATGCAACAGAATAGCATATTGACAGATTGTTTACACAAAAGCGGTATTTAGTTCACAATTTTAATGTAATTACTGTTCTCCTGTTTTGGTGGATAAGTCTACTCCCCGATAATGCTGTTCTTTTTTTGTTATTAGCAACGCAATTCAGCGAGTCTGTAGAGGTATTTCATTACATATGTCCTGATGCATTTTCACAGATATCGCCTCATGCGTGTTTACTACAAAGGTCTAATGCGGAAAATTTAATTTGAAGCGTGATATTTGTCCTTTGGCCCAAGACAACTGGAAAACGAGAGGGAAAAATATCTGAACTAATTACTATTTAACCAGGAGCATTTTGACATATTTTTTACATTTAATTTTTCTACTTAATTTCGGAATATGAGTTTTATCTTATACTGTTATAGTTTGCACGGACTGTTCTTCATTAGCACTGAGACCAATTACTATAAGATCTAAGTTTCTTTTTGAAAAGGTAGGCTAAATGAATTTCTGAACTTTTTGGCTGATTCTTTTTACTACATTGTAATAGTCAAACCATTTGGCGGTTGGTTGCTGTGAAACATTCTATTAAATTCAATTATAAACCGAGAAAACGTTTGCACTCAATTTTGAGCTACATGTAATTCGTTCTCACTTTTTTCTTATTCCATCACTATTTAATCATACCGCTTGTAGCAATAAACCCGTGACAACAAAGTCAGGCTCATGATTTAAAAGCGACCCATGTCAACAGCATTTCATTTATAGTGGAACGCACGTGGCCTCTGCGTTACATTTATTTTATTGTTTTAGAGAAACTTTAAGTTTACGTCTCGCTTAACTGACCAATATCTGAAACCACATTAGCATTGGTAAGGGAAAAGAGTTTATGTAGTTCTTTGCAAAAATAGAGAACACTGGACGTAGAGGTTAATACAACTCTTTCAAGCTGCTACAAACTTTGATTGAGCATGGTATTCGCAGGCTTTCCAGTAATAAAAAATTGAAAACTTAAAAATTCCCAAATAAAGATTAATATCAAATTCGCCTGGACTATAGCCCTGTATATTATAAAGTGACCCTCCGCAACATTTTGCTTCCCGACAGCAAACAATAAAGTTATAGCTTTCCCACTGAGCCAATGATGAGAAGAATTATAGGGCAAAGAAACGGCCATAAAGGAGAAATTGTGAAATTCTGGTTGTAATATTTACGAAATTTCAAATTGCTAGATACTTTTTGATACAATTAAAAGCCAATTTATTTTAATTTGGACTGACTGCGTCGTTCGTCTGAATATTCCAAGTGCTTAACTTACGTTATATCGGCAGACAAGTTATGGAAGTCTGTAACTTTCAGATAAAAGGATCTTTAATACGAAAACAAAGATTCAGGGAGATCAAGCAGAGAAAGAACTTTACTGAAACTCGATGTTAAAATCAAGCGTAATAGTTTGAGACTGACAAAATGAGAGTATTATTGAGAAGAAAAGTAAGCTTCGTTCAGTGATCCACAGTTAGATTTGTCAAAATACCTGTAAGTCTGATTGCTGGCGTTTAGTTCAGAGTACTGCTGTAAAACCCAAGATAAATGAATTCCCTGAATTAATCTTTAATCTTTCAATTGTTGTAAGAGCTTTAAAGTGGTACTATGATCAAAAAATCATTTCTATTTTTTCTTCAGATTTTTAAAGTGTGTTCGCTTAACACCTAACTAGCAAAGTTTTGAGCTTTGAGTTTTATCCGAAGGTTGTTTATTTTGAGTGTAAGTTTTGGATTTCACGGTCCGCCATTACTCACGTTCAAAACTGACCGACAGGACATCAGAGGGTTGGATCTTGAGAAAATGACGTCATTTACTCACTAGCTTAAGATTTCAGCGTGTAAACGCAATTTATTATATATGCAAAACACGGGTTTCAAAAGTCTGAAATCCCGAAACTCCCGTGCTGCATATTAATTCAGCCGCGTACACACGCATTGCATTCTTAAACTAGTGAGTAAATGACGTCATTTTCTCCTCGACCCAGCTCTCCTAACATTTTAAAGTTAGTAATGGCGGACCAATAAATAAGAAAATTCCAGTTAAATAAACAGGTGCCTTTTGAAAATCAGAACTTGGGCCAGTTAGTGTTTAGTTAACATAGTTTTGAAATCCAAAAAAAAAAAAAAGAATTTTTTTTTGGTCGCAGTACCACTTTAAACGTTTGATTTTTGCACATAGCGCGGTGAAATCTAAAACTGAATTACCCATTCACTTCAAATCTACGTATTTTTGTGGAAAAGAACGTAAGGTTTCTGTATTTCAATATCCTCCGGTTAGAACAAGAAAAATCATACTGAGCTTAACGAGTAATGGCCGAGTTATGCTTTCAAGCTGTGCCCAGAGTTGCATGGTTCTCACCTGCTTAAAATTGTCATTTTTTTTTTTTTAAATCAACTAAATGATCACTTTGCAGTGTGGCTGTTTTTCATTGCTGAGTTGATTGTAAAACCTACTCACCAGGAACTGAAGATTCCCTTGGGCAAGGTAGGGTAATGACTTCCTAAAATTTTACTGCTAATTGCTATTGTGGTTGTATCCTGTTTGGTGAATAAAATAAAAACATAAAAAAGCCCAGTGCTATAATGAGAGCTTTTCAAAATTTTTATATTTGAGTGCAAAGCCAGCTAAAGGAATATTGTACACGATTGTCAGTCAATAAAGTCACTTCTATGTTTTGTTTTATTTTTAGTCCAAAAGGCAGTCTTCGAGCGACACACCAAACTTAAGGTTTTCCGCATGCAAGCTCATTTTCATTTAACGTAGATTAATATTATGTCATTTTCAAAAGGTAGACGGTCACCGGATAACAGGAAAAACAACTATTATTCAGGGCCACCATAATATAGTAGCTGTTGAAAAGACAAGCATCCTGCCGTTAAAAAATAAGACACTGAGCAAAGAGTTAGTTCCTTCGACTAGAGGCTTTGATATCCCTGAACAATTTTTTATTCAGTCTAGGGCAGCTGAAAAGACGGCTTTAAGGAAAAGAAATTTCGGATTAAGTGGGCTGTTAAGTGAAATAACTGAGCCATTACAAGAGTCGTGCACTGAAATCCATTTTTCTAGGGCAGTAAATCGGTTTACATTTGGGAAAAGCTTCACGGCTCTCAACCAGCGAACGTTCGTTCCTGCAGTTCAGTCATAAATGAAGAAAATAATGTTAATGGTAGAGGACATTTTTGTACTACTCTTTTATTCGCATTGAAACCTTGCTTTTCCGTTTTCACACACACACATGTTGTAACAACAACAAGACCTATCCCATAATATGTTACAAGCAGCCACAGGCAGCCCAGCAGGCACTATCACAAATTTAATTTAGTGAGGTCGAGTATTCAAAGAGTAAAAGTATGCCTCATTCTTAGCTAGTATTGTCTTAACAATTGATTTGAGTGTTCTGAAACGAACGTTCCATAGTTTTTGAAGACGAAAAGTATCACAAAGCTCAAGCCGGGAGGAATGTTGATGAGCGTAGCTTAATAAGTCTTAGCTTCAGGCATGATGTTTCAGATGTCAGTAGGAAAAGGAATTTGGCGAGGTTGAGAATTATTGAGATGAGACGTGTGGTACCTTGACAGCGAATAGCGCAGTTTCATAATTAAAAAAGGTTGTTGCCTTTTTTGGCACAAATGATTGCGAACATTAGATGGTCATCGCCAAAACAAATATCATTCTCGACGAAAAACAGCAAAGAGAAGAAAAGTTTATCCGTAAATATCTATAGAACGCTAAGTTTAAGTACTGAGTTATCACCAATTAAAATAAAATGTTTTCTGCGGAAAACCTTTACACTCTCTGAATGTTACATTTGTAGTTTGAATGTTTTGTACACGAATTCTGTTATCATGGCCGTAGCTACAGAAAAAAAAAAAAAACTTATAACTGAGGCAATGTCCATGAAAAGCTTATGACTGGGGCAATCGGCCCATGGTTGAGTTCTCTTCCTAGGTATTAAGAGTTTTTATGATGACTATAAACAACAAAAGCGAAAGAAATGATCGAGGCAATTGCCTCAGTTGGCCTGTTACTTGCTACGGCCCTGGTTATGGAGTTGACATCGGATAATATTCTTCAGAAAAGAGGTAAATTCTTTTGTTCAGTTCAGCAGGCAAAGTAAAAATTTATCAAGTCGCCATGATATTATTTTCTCGTTACGTTTTGGTGCAAAACACGTTTCCTAGACAGTTCAAGTTAGAAATAAACCAACATTAAGTCAATAGTTATTGAGCAACAAAGAATTTTAACATTTTGTTTTCACTTACATTTGTCATTTTTCCATTAGGCCAATATTGTGTTGCTTTTTGCTTGAAGTTTGACTGGTTTTCATTTACACTGAGACTATTTACCAGGATCTAAAGTTTCCTGTCAAGGTGGGTTGAAGTTTATGCCAAAATGTATGATAATGTTAACTGTTAGATAAAATAGTTTAATAGAATGGAAAGTGGAATTGTTTTGTGTGCGCAGCTAACTGCATAAAGACCATAAATACCAAGAAAAGCGTTATTTAATTATCTGTGCGCCATTAAATGTACATGTATCTAGACGCTGTGTGTTGTTGTTAAATGTGCGAACTGAAGAATTTTAGAAGGTCTCTATTAAGAGATTTGTCCTTCCTGTAGGCGACAATTGGACGTTCAGAATATATTTGGTCGATTCTGTTGCTCTCAGCTATAAACTGACGAGCCCATGTTTCATAAGAACTTTTTCTAGGTTAGGGGTAGCTAGGGTGAAATTCCTGATGAAAGGCAAAACATTTCTGGATGTTTTCCTCTTGTTTTGTAGAGCCTCGTTTCGTGATGAGAATTTTACTTCGGCTAAAATATTTTCGGCGAGTCCTCTAGGGTAGCCTCGCTCGAGTGAACGAGTTAGAAATCTAGCTTTCGTTAACTCGGAGATTTCTTTAACCGAGTTTGTTTTCAGTAAACGCAAAGTTCCTCCTTTAATAAAACCTTTCTCAGTAACACTGAGAGGGTGACTTAAAGAGAGGTGCGTATATTGAAACGTTTCTGTGGGCTTGTAATGTGTTTGAACATCCAGAGTTTTGTTGTCAGCGAAGCGTGGTCCTTTTGCAAAACTTCAGTATCAAAGAGAACAATATTCTCTGATGACATTTCGTGCGTGAATTCGATCGTGGCGTGGAATGAATTGGCGAAATCAACGAAGTTGCTGATTTCTTTTTCGGGCAAGGTCCACACTGAAAAAATGTCATCGAGAAATCTCTTCTAGATGACAGGTTTTTGTGGGCTATAGCTGCTAGTAGCTATTTTTCAATGTGAGCCATGAATATGACTTCGAAAGCTACTGCCATTTTGGTACCCATAGCGATGCCGTGTGTTTGAAAGAAATGTTTGTCATTAAAATTTTTTTAAGGATCAGTCTCATGAGTTCTCCGAAGTGTGTTGCTGGGATAGGTTGTTTTGAGTGATAATTCTCTTCGTAATATTGACAGGCAACATTGATTCCCTCTTCTTGGGGGATGTTAGTGTAGAGTGAACACACATAAGTGAAACTAGAATCGCGTTATCTGGAAGTGGAGTGTTTTCAATGAAGTTTATAAAATGAGTAGTGTCTTGGATAAATGACTCTTGTTTTTTAGCGATCGGTTGTAAAAGTGAATCAACAAAATTTGAAATTCGTTCTGTTGAGCCACCGCTACCAGAAACAATAGGTCTGCCGACTGAAGTAGGTTTATGTATTTTGGTCCGCGTGTAGAATTCTGGTATTTTCGCGGTGGGTTTTGGCCTGAATTGAACCACTTGTAGGTCATTTTGTCAATATGTCCGTTAGCAAACAATGTGTTTTTTTCTATTATTATTTTTTTTTAATAGCGCAATACGAAGTTTTTTTTATTTATTTATTTCCCAGAATGATATACAGTACATATACGGTGGGTTACAATTTAATAAGTTAGGGAGGAAGACTAAAGAAACCCTTACGGGCTTTTACAAGTAGTCTCCCTGAAGGTAATAAACTAAAGATCTATTGAATTCATTGAAATGGTATCAGTGAAATAGGTAATTAACGGACAGAAATACAGTAATTGATGTTATACATATTGCAAATATTTCACTCTCTATTTTGAGTACGTATTTACTGCACAATCACAACATAGTATAGGAGAAACGTTCAAAAGATCTACTGAAAGCATTGAAATGGTTTCAGTGAAATAGGTAATTAACAGACAGATCAGGAATTACGATAATCAGACCTATACATATATTATAAATATTCCAATATGAATATATCTGAATACTTATTTGCTGCCCTATAACTCATGAGATAAGAGAAAAATTTTTAATTTCCTTTTGAATATCTTTAAAGATGCCGAGCATTTTATGTTCAAAGGTATTCTATTCCAGATATCAATTACCTTGTTTTTTGTAGAGTATTTTCCATAATTAGTTCTGCTTAAAATCTCATATAGATGCCCTTTTTCTCTAGTATTAAAACCATGGACTTGTGCATTTCCTATACAGAAGTCACTGAAATAGGACGGAAGTACTTTACTATTAAGGCTGAAACTGAAAGAGCCAATTAAGAAATCATTTATCTGATAAATGTTCAAAAGACTTAACTTAGTAAAGAGCGGGAGAGATGGTGCTGCATACGGCGAAAAGGTTATAATTCTCAATACGTTTTTTTTGTAGTTTAAACAACTTATCAAGCCTTGTGGGATAATTATTTCCCCAAACAATATTCCCATAATGGAGATATGGGTAAATTAGGGTATTATAGAACATTTTCAGATGCGTTTGATTGACGTAAAAACGAATCCTACAAAGTAGACCTGTAATTCTTAAAATCTTTTTAGTGATATAGTCAATATGGTTCTTATATGTTAAGTGTTGATCAATTACAATTCCTAAAAATTTAGTCTCTTCTACTCTCTGCAATACATTTCCATTTAATGTGAGATGCAAATCTCTTCTTAATCGTTTTTTGTGGGATTTGAAAATAATGATTTTTTTTTTTTTTATTGAGAGTCAGTTGATTAAGTGTTAGCCATTCTTGGACTCGGGCTAATTCTGAATTTACTGTTGTCTCGAGTTATGTATATCTTTCCCTGAACAAAACATATTTGTATCATCTGCAAATAAGATAGTAGACATTTTAGTGGTTGAGTTAATAAGGTCATTTATATATATCAAAAATAGTAAGGGCCCAAGAACAGATCCCTGAGGAACTCCACAAGTAATTAAGCTCTCAGACGACCTTATTTGATTATATTTCTTTATTTGCTTTCTATTACAGAGGTAATATTTTATCCATGCATGGCAACTCCCACGTATACCATACAAATAAAGTTTACTTAAGAGAATATCAGGATTTACGGTGTCAAAGGCTTTTGATAAGTCAAGAAATATCCCGACAGTGAATTCATTGTTTTCAATGGCTTTTGTTATTTTATCAACAAGTTCAATTATAGCATGATTTGTTGAAACGTTACTGCGGAATCCATATTGACAGTCAGTTAATATTCTATTTGTATTTATATAGTCTATAAGTCTTTTATACATAAGCTTTTCAAGTATTTTAGAAAAACACGGAAGGACCGAGATAGGTCTATAGTTAGAATAAATATTTTCTTCGGATGCTTTGTAAACAGGTGTTACAATCGCAATTTTCAAATCATCTGGGATTTTGCCAGTAGCAAATGTTAAGTTAAAAATGTAAGATAATGGGACAGATATATATGGTGCCACACATTTAATAACCTTGCCGCTTATCTCATCAATTCCACAACTTGATTTGGATGCCAATTTATCTATCACTTTGTGAACCTCATCATGTGAAGTGTCATATAAAGACATGGAGTCATTGTAACTTCCCTTTAGAAATTTATAAAATCCATCACTGTCTTGATTAATTTTTTTTGCTAGGTTTGGTCCAATATTAACAAAATAGTCATTGAAATCATTTGCAATTAATTTTGAGTCACATACTTCTTCATTGTTATTATTTAAAAATGATACCGGTAAACGGGTCTTTGATTTTTTTCTACCTAGTAATTCATTGATAGTATTCCATGTTGGTTTTATATCGTTTCCAGCTTGATTCAGTCTTTTGCTATAATAGTTCTTTTAAACTATTCTTATAAGGTGATTTAATTTATTTCGGTATATTTTATAATCTCGTTCATTTTTTTGACTATTGTCTTGACTTTAGCGGCTGTTTGGGATACTATAGCTATGGGTTCTTCGAGAGGTTTATAGAATTTCTCGTTGGAGACTTCTTTCTAAGCGTTCTTCGATTTTCTGAGTTATATCCATAACTGTAGTAGTCCCTTTGTCGGCTTTTTTTAAGATTTATCTCGGTATTAGTTTTAAGCGTTTGGGAAGCTCGTCTTCGATTTGCTGATAAATTGTCCTTTGCATCGGTAAAAGTGATGTTAGTTTTGTTAGTTCAAAGTAGTTTTCTAGACTGCCATTGCTGGTTGTGATGGCGGTTGCCAGATAGATCTGACGTACAACGGATGTGGATTGCTTTTAGAACCAGGAAATTTATATTTCAAGCGCATAGAGCGAGCAAAGAAACTAAAATCTCTAATGAGATTTGTTTGCGAAGCCGGCTTTTCAGGGGTTCGGATAAATTCGAGGCCTTTTGCAAGCAAAGCAATTTCTTGGTCAGTAAGGTTTGTATTGTACATATTTTTAATGAATTTCTCATTACTAGTCCTAAGATTGCTTTTGTACTGATTTCTAGAGGCTTTGCTCTTAGTAGATCGCTTTTGACTAATGGTCTGGATTCGTACGGGTTTAGCTCGAGAAGAGTCAGTGAAGCACACCTTTGAGTACAATGCAACTCTTTCTTTTTTATTTTCACGTTTGGAAAAAGCATTTACAAGAGTTGTTAGTTCGCTGATCTTATCGGGGGTCACAATTGAAGCGCATTTTATGCTGAAAAAGATAAACAGGGACATCGTGATTTTTAATTCAGATTATTTTAGAGCCTATTCAATAAAAAATGTAAAAATAGCGCTATTGGTGGCATCAAAGCCAACCTTGCCAAAAATTGTTTGGAATGCGAGAAGTTATTAAACGACGTTGCGGAGAAAAGAAGAAACAGACTAGCGTGCTTCTCTTCTCCGATATGTGTGATAACCACTTTATTTAGTTTACAATGGCAAATATTTCTTTCAACTACATTTGACAGTCTCCTATTATCAGTAAATTTTGTAGCCTGATAGAATTAAGGTAACCCTTCTTTATGATTGAAAGAAAAAAAAAAACAAGCTTGATTTCATCTTTATACAGTTGCTTTATTTTTTTGAAAGTGAAATACATAAGATCTTTCCTTTTAGATTTTTAAGAACCAAATTTCCTTCGAGACTCCGAAATTTGAGGGTAAGCTTTCTGCATCTAGGGCTTGAAGCAAGTTATTGAAAATATACATATCAACAGACTTATCAAAACATACAACAGATCTAATTATTCAGGAAAGCAAAACATTAAACTTGCACCTCGAAAGCAGAGAACTTATATTACAGCGTATGCTTTCGAGATTGATGCAAGCTTTTCATCCCTGTTAACTGCATTTCTTACACAAGCAGTAAAAAAACCTGGCAATAATAATTCCCTTCTTTCCACAGGAAGACAAGTAATTACTTCTAACAGCAATACAAAAAGGACAGAGCTTTGAGATGTTGTCTTTATCTGAGTGCATATCCTGGATGACTGTAGACCTAGCCGAGTCTGTTGCTATAGTAACACTCAACCTCTGTACGATAGTTGTTTTTGTAAAAAACCGTAATCTTTGCAGGCGTAGCACGTATCTGGTGATACATTTGGCAGTTATAGACATGTTTATTGGAGGAGTTGTTGCGTTTAATCTATTAGTCTTTTTAGAAGTATTTTGTAATCTGTCGGTGTGGCATTTAATTGACCATGGGACACTTATTTTTATAGAAGTACTTGTAGGGTTGTTCCCAATTGGTTCATTAACAAACATCACCATCATTGCTTTAGAGCGGGTGCACGCCACGTTCTTCCCATTAAGGCATCGCGTGCTTAAAAAATGGATATATGGATTAATAATTGCATTTGTTTGGGTTGCATCTGGCTTTGTGTCAGTGTCTTATTTCCTGTTTGAAGAAAAACGGTACGATATTTACTCACGCTTTACATATATTTCCATTTGTCTTTTGATTATTTGTATTTCTTACACGTCCATTGTTTTTAAAGTCCGCTGTGGAGCGCATCCTCAACACCATGGTGCAGCCAGTAGAGAAAGAAAACTGACCATGACATTGTTGATTGTGACTGTTGTATCACTTCTGTTGTACCTCCCATATGTTGTACGCACGCTTGTCTTTTATATCAGTAAATCAGAAACAGTTTGGGCAGTACCCATTCATTTAGATTATGCATTGTTGTCTTTATTTTTTGCAAACTCTCTTGTAAATCCTATGTTGTACGCTATTCGGATGCCTGAATACAGATCAGCTTTTCTTGCACTTTTTCGCAGACGAGCTCTGCAACAAAGACAAGTTGCAGTGTTACCTCTTCGTAATATGTAATGCAGATAATATAAAAAAAAGGCTATTCCAGTTTTTCTCTGTGTCTGGCTTTGCTGCAATGAAATTAACAGTAACCCAAATTTTGAACAGATGAGAATGATGTGGGGAAGTGATATTAACCTCTGTAGAAAGTTTGACCTGATAGCACTTAACATAGTGTTAAGGAAAATTCACAAGATTACAGAGCCGGGTTGTTGAAAGCCCAATAAGGTTAACCTAGGATTAGCCAGAATTTGGATTTCAGTTTTGTAATTTTTCGGTCTAGCTTTCTGTTTATATTGTTTGTCCTTCAGTTTTTAGTTTAAATAATCTTGAACTGCGCAACAAAAAACTGAGTGAAAGACATTTCTAAAGGCATAAAAAAAAAAAAAAAAAAAACCCTTCATTTTACTTTTAATCCTGGGTTAGCGCTAACCGGCTTTCGAACAACCGGTCCAGATGATTTGTTGTGTATGTCTTGTGCCAGAGTTTGCTATTCAGTTTCTGTAATAATGTCCACAGTTTTTTAATGATTAACTCGTAGTGATATTATATCATCTCGAGTGTCACTATGTTTGTAATTTTCAGTCACTCAACATTTCACTGAAGTCAAGCAAATATGGGTTCAGAAAGTTTCTGCATGACTTTGCAAAGAACGATTTGGTTTAATATTAGTTAGAGAGAGGATTACGCTAGGAAGCGGGTTACTATAGCACTCATACATTTCGTCTTGTTTTCATCGTCGTGTTTACAAGGCAGCTAGGGTTACCCGGGTAGGCGGGTTCCCTTTCTACGTGCTAGGGTTACCCCGACAGGTGGGTTAACTTTTTCTCTTGTAAACACTCGAGGTAGGGTTAGCCCACCCATGCATACGAGTTAACGTTCTTATTGTTTCCAGGCTCTTCGATCTCGCATTAAGTTGTCCCAGGTTGTAGGGTTAATTACAGTACTTGTGAAATTTTGCTTGTAAACCCGGGCTATCTTTTGACTTTCAGCTAGGGTTAACCCGCTTGCTAGGGTAATCCACCCTTAAACGATTGCTTTATTGACAAGTAGCTGAATAATAAGCTATTAAATATGGGAACGCTAGAAGTGGCCTGTTATCGGCAGGGAGATTTCAGTCTCTCATACACTCGCAATTTTTATGGGACAGATATATTTGATAGTATAGATGACACAGCAAATACTTGTCATCAGTTCAAATTAAAGTTTAGTACGCCAGTAATGTCTGTGAAACAAGGCGGGGCTGCTTATAGTTGTTCCCGAAAAATATCACGCTCCCGAACATATTTGCACTTTTTATGTAACTTTTATTTGTCAAATACACAAGGAAATATTAAG
Organism: Platygyra sinensis; assembly: GCA_019787425.1. Taxonomy (NCBI): domain Eukaryota; kingdom Metazoa; phylum Cnidaria; class Anthozoa; order Scleractinia; family Merulinidae; genus Platygyra; species Platygyra sinensis. Next base: position 2,300 of record JAHPZR010020663.1, on the reverse strand, counting down.
GAGACCCAAGAATTACCACAAAAAATTTCTCGAGTACACGAGGCATTAAAAGTAAGAACACTCCAAACTCGTCAGTAGGCCCCTTTTTTCCTTAAAAGGTTGGAAGGGCATGAAAATCTAAAGAAAAAAATTAGCAAAAACAACACTAGCAACAAAGAAAAAAAACAAGGAAAAAATACCAGAAAGGCATACTAATAGTGTTTAGGGTAAAACGAAATCGGGGTTGACTTCGTTGATATTTTTTGCGCCATTGAAATCAATTCTGCATAAGTTATTTAAATCGGGATTTCTTAAAATCATGGGACCAAAGAAATTGGTAGAATCCACAGGCTGACACCAAGCCTTTTTGTTCTTCGTTCTTTCGGAGGGTAAAGGGCACTAGAGTTGACGCTGTCTAAGCAAGCACCCACCCGCGGAAGATGATCCTGCTTGTATGCGTGGGAGCAACAGTGATATAATCGGCTTATTATAGAAAGTGGAGAATATAAAAGCAGAGACCGATCTAACGTAGGATTACTTTTTCTTGAAAGTGTACTATATTTCATCGGACCAAACCAGCTTTCTTCAGGTACAATCAGAATTCTAGCGAAGGGGTTGATTTAATCAGATAACACTATTCCATTTTAATAAATATGATCAAACTTTGATAGATTTTACTCGATATGATACCACATCCTTGGTTCTGTCTATTGCTGTATATTAGAAGATAAACACAAATATGCATAAATTCTTATTATTAATTGTATATATTAATGAAATTTCATAGTTGCTTTTAAAATAGAAGGCAATGTCATAAAAAAAATTAAAAAAAATCTTTGGTCATGTATCTTGTTGTAAATAAAAAGATAAACAAAAATTATGTTGATGTTGCAAAATGAATTTTTCAATGCGTGGAACTGTTACCAATCCATGTCCCTCCAAGCATTTGCAAGCTGATACAGCCCCGGAGGCGCGGGGATACTCTCAGTTACGGTCTATATAGGTACACCGAGTATGTGCCGCGAGATAGGGTAATGTCTTTGAAGTTCCTGATCCTTAAGGTGGCCGAACACAGTTTTCAAGTGCCTATGCCTAATTCACCATAACTTTTAAACTATTTATGCTTTGGGGCCCATTTTTTGCAAGAGCCAAGGTTAATTACAGAAGTATCTATTCTCGCATTTTGACTAGGGTGTGTGCTGTTTCCATGGCAACGGCGCTAGTTAAAAACAAGGCTTAAATAATGGTTTTTGTTTATTTCAAAAAAAATCTAGTCGTTAGATTGTTTTCATATTTTGCACACTAAGAACTGACGTTAAATCCCTTCTGTCAACATGGTTCTAATAAAATTTTGACATAGGCGATTTTCGTAATTCGCCGTTAAAGGTCAAATGCAACGAAATTTGGACAATTTTTGTTTTGTTGAAAATCCTTTTTAAAAACGTCAGTCATACCAACAGGAAGCAGAATCAACTCTTAAAATTAGGTTTTGCAAAAACCGTGGTGCTCAAGATAAGAAAATCCGACGGTTTCCGAGAGCTTTACGAAAACGAACTAGAGATGGCCGCGCCGAGATTGGAAACGAATATACGGTATTTGTGACGTCATATCTGGCGAGCTTGTCTTCATGACCATAAGAGATTCTGAGGCTTTCGAGAAGTCATCGAGTTTGTTTCAAGGTTTTCTGAAGTTTATTGACTAGCCGATGTCTAAAAGAGATGAAAATATTGATTTGTGGTCTGGAAATGTCCAAATACAGCCGTGAAAGTTCGAACTATTGAAATCAGGTAAAGATTTGGTCAAAATAAACTCGAGTGGATCAGTCTTAACAACATGGCGTACCTATATCATCAACGAAAGAATCGACCACATGGATTGGTGAGCCTTTCTGAACATGTTGAAAACTACCCTTCAAAGATTAGTAATAAAAGTAATGAATACAGGTTATCTTAGAGTGTTTGCCTTGTTTTAAATTGAGATGTACATTTTTTAATTGTCAGTATGAAAAGCCGATAAAATGAGTTGTTTTGTGGGAATTTCTAGCATTAAAGCCCATCTTGCTGATGTTGTTTTAGATGGCACGTGGGTGTTGTTTTCGTCCTTAGAATTTTAAGGGTTACGGAGTTTTCAAAGGTTAGGAAATCGTCAGCGCAAAGAAAAATCATGAAGGTCTTGAGTCAGGCAAGTTGAAATATAACATCACTGGAAGAAACCTTTCAGATCTCTGTGATTTGAACGATGATCTTCTTTATATAGAAGGTAAATTCGTTAAAAACGTAAATGGGTGGAAAGTATGGCTGTTTGTGGAAGGTACTTCTACA
>JAHPZR010020662.1:0-11011 GCA_019787425.1 Platygyra sinensis | reverse complement strand
AATAATATAAAGGAGAGATGAGCATGGGGTGGTTAGAAGAGAAAGGGGGAGGTTAAAATAAATAATAAAGTTGGGTGGAACGAGTTTTCTCAAAATAAAATTAAAGTGGGGAAAAAGCAGTATAGACATCAGTAGTAGTAATTAGTATAAAAACATAAAAGAAATTAATATAAACTGTGAGGTGTATGGTACGTACACTGTTTGTATAAAAAATCATTTATTGCAGTAGATATATCTAGCAACCTTTGTGGCATTTCAGGTGTAAAAGTATGGGATCCCTAATAAAAGGGTTCTCCAAATCTCCACTGAAACAGTGGGTATTATGTCTGGGGGTGGATGTATGCACAGGAATTTGATATGTATATGAATGAAATTCAAAATTTTACCCAAGGGGTATCTATTTAAAACATAAAAAATATAATTAAAATTCAGAGACCCAAAAATGTAAGTTTAAATGATTGAATGTAATAAAAACATTGTATGAAAATTACAATTAGTATTTGAAAAACTGAATACTTTCTTCTCTGTTGTGCTCGTAGTTGGTTTGGGACCCGCGATCTGTTTCACAGTAACTCCCGTGATAGTGAAATTTGAACCTCCTTCTCCCTGCTGTATTACATCTTTCAGTGTCTCCTCGTTAACAATCGTCGTGGCCTTTAGGTAAACTGTAAAATCGAATTTTATGCTTCCCTCCCGAAAGTTAGCCACTTCTACTCCAATGAAGTTGTCTTCATATGATTTCTTGAGGACTGCTGTTAAATGGTCTTTCAGATCGCTGTAAAGTCGTTTGTACGCGGGAGTACTGTTGTTGGCATAGTCACTGTCCCACTCAATATCTATTAACCCGCTTCCTTTAAATTCCTTGGAGCCCTCTGTTGGAACATCTGGAAGAAAAAGAGAAACTGTTACCAATTTCCATATACCTTGCAACCACAGATTAGGTAAGGTAAGGTGATACCTTGCAAAGAACCATATAGCAAGATACATGGAAACTAAGAAATTTTCATGTACCTTGCAACGAAACATATGGCGAGGTATGGAAATTTCCTTGTATCTTGCCGTATGTTTCATCCCAAGGTACATGGAAATTTCCATGTACCATACCATATGTTTCGTTGCAGGGTGCATGGAAATTCCCATGAACCTTGCCATATGTTTCCTTACAAGGTACATGGAAATTTCTATGTACCTTGCCATATGTTTCATCGCAAAGTATATGGAAATTTCCATGAACCTTAAGATATGTTTCATCTCAAGGTACATGGAAATTTCTATGTACCTTGCTATATGTTTCATCGCAAGGTACATGGAAATGTCCATGTACCTTGCCATATGTTTCGTTGTGAGGTACATGGAAATTTCTATGTACCTTGTTATATGTTTCATCGCAAGGTACATGGAAATTTCCATGTACCTTGCCATATGTTTCGTTGCGAGGTACATGGAAATTTCCATGTTCCCTGCAGGTTTTGCATTTCACATGCGCTAACTTTAGAAGAAATCATGCTCTTTGAGATAAATACATGAAGTGACTTTTTGGCAACATTTAACTTTTTATTTGGAAATGTTAGCAGCCTTAATCCGCTTTTGACGACCTTTGGTAGAAATGTCATTTAAGTGGCTGATTATTGCCAAAGAATTGGCATTTCAGAATATCCCGTTTCTGTTAGAACGTGTTACAAGTAACTTTAAATCTTGAAAATAATACATTGATTTACCGGATGCCAATGAAGATTTCAGGTCATTAAAAAAATTCGGGGTGTATGATTATGCCTTGCTGTAAGTGTTATGAGGCGGGCAGCGGCATTCCTTGTTGTATTCAGTTTATAGTACAGTTTTTATAGTAAAGTTTGTTATATCTTTATCAATTATCATTACCTGTTGTGCTCGTAGTTGGTTTGGGACCCGCGATCTGTTTCACAGTAACTCCCGTGATAGTGAAATTTGAACCTCCTTCTCCCTTCTGTGTTACATCTTTCAGTGTCTCCTCGTTAACAATCGTCGTGGCCTTTAGGTAAACTGTAAAATCGAATTTTATGCTTCCCTCCCGAAAGTTAGCCACTTCTACTCCAATGAAGTTGTCTTCATATGATTTCTTGAGGACTGCTGTTAAATGGTCTTTCAGATCGCGGTAGAGTCGTTTGTACGCGGGAGTACTGCTGCTGGCATAGTCACTGTTCCACACATTATCTATTGACCCGCTTCCTTTAAATTCCTTGGAGCCCTCTGTTGGAACATCTGAAAGAAAAAGAGAAACTCTTACCACTAAAGGACTCTTGAGGAACTTAGTGCAGGTCACGAATTCTTTGATTCGCACTCAGGACGAAAAAAACCTCTCCAATCAATAATGACCATATTGCTTAAAATATATTCAGTTAATTTTTTCCCCAACAGGATGATATTATAATTAATACAACAGATTTGAATCATGTTGGATGTATACGTAGCACCATGTCTCGGTTAGATCAAATTCACATATAGTAATAATAATAATAATAATAATAATAATAATAATAATAATAATAATAATAATAATAATAATAATAATAACAATGATAATGATAATGATAATGATAATGATAATAATTATAATAATAATAATAATAATAAGAAGAAGAATGACAATGATAATGATAATGATATAGATAATGATAATGATAATGACACTGATAATAACGATTTAGATGTAGAACTTAACGATCCAACCCGCTTTTGTGAGCCAGAAAATCAGCGACCTACTAAAGATCCGTCAAAAGAAACCATCCATCGTTAATCAACATCGTGTTGTTTACAAGTTTTCATGTGACCTGTGTGATACAGGTTATTACATTGGGTTATACGATGAGACACCTCCATGAGCGGGTTGAAGAACATAAACACAAGCAATCTTCCATTTGTAAACATTACATGTCAAAACATGGAACTATCCCAAGGGATCTGACTGAGAACATCACAGTTTTAAGAAAATGCAATGGCAAATTTGAACGCCTTTTGTATGAAATGCTATTCATACAAAAGGAAAAAACACGTTTAAACATTCAAAGTGATTCCCTAAGGGTGAAACTGTTCATGTAAATTAACATGTTGTATATTCGCTCCTTTATATTTCAACTCTGAATTTTTCCTGTCACTTGATAATGAGGACAAGATGTCCTCGAAACGTCGTGTAATTAACTTGGTATCTCTACTCTTTTGGTTAAGTTCTATATTGACAATAATAATAATATAACGATAATAATAATAATAATAATAATAATAATAATAATAATAATGATGATGATGATAATAATGATGATGATGGTGATAATCATCATCATAATAATAACAGTAAAGATTTTTATAGTGCCAATATCCTAAAGTCCAGTAGCGCCTTGCACTACTGAGAAAATGTAAAAAAAAAATATCTAAAAATTAAAAACATTTGTCAAAAGGCTTTGTTAAAAAGAAACGTTTTGACTGTATTTTAAAAGACGGACACAGCCGACCTATATCTCATTGCAAATGGTAGAGCATTCCATAGTTTTTCTTACAAATAAACTGGTTGCATCACCTGTCTAAAAGTTGTAGCGCATATTGTGCTTTCTACTTGCAGGACTTGCAAACATAGGGGTGGGGAGGAGAAGGGGCGAAGGTATGACAGGGGAGAGAAGAGGCCAGTTCCCAGCTTCACCCGAAGTAGAGGAGTATCTGGGTCTGAGATGTAAAAATGCAGTAAGTGCCTAGAGCTTACAGAAATAACCTCAACCCAGACCACGTTTCGTTTCAGTCAACCAATCGCACAAGGATGTTATGAAAGAGAATGTTAAATGATGTCCTGGTTACAGATGTTGATTAAAGGCCATCGAGAAAATCTAAAATGTAAGAAAATTTGTAAAGCCAACTTGGACGCTATTGATACCTGCAACAGTAGACGTTGGAGATGGAATACTTGATGTGGATTGCTGATCAGTTGCATTGACGTTGACGTTTCCAAGAATAGTGTATCCAAGTTCTGATGGATTACCAGCTTCCAGAGCTTGAACTATAACATCCACTGTGGCCTTCGACGATTTTAGTACCACGATATCAAAATCCACTACCACGCTACCACTTCCTAGGTTTTTAACCTCAACACGTTCAAAACCAAACAGCTTCTTACTTAAGAATTCTCCCACTGTTTTGTTAAAATTTGTTGTAAATGTTTTGAATTCTGCTGAACTGGAGTTGCTGTAACCAGGTTCATACGCTTCGTTCACAGTCAGTCTTGCTTCGAATGTCTTTTTAGTCGGTGGCCCTAAAAAAATGATAACAGATATTATTAAAAACTGGATAATTGGATAATGCAATGCCAGAGTTTTTATCGGTTTCAGTATAGCCATCATGGTACGAGCCATTAAACCATGCTCTAGAAATATGGTATAAGCGTACACGTAATTTAGCGTGGGGTTAGACAGCGAGATCCCCTCTGTCCTAATCTTTTTGTCATGTGTTGAAATATTTGCTATTGCAGTACGAAATGCTGATGATACAACTGCCATTATAACATAGCGCGCGCGCTAGTCCTATCTAAATCATGAACAAAAATCATGAACAAAATCTTTATGTACGCACGGCCGTGCTCAACAAAATGACGTGTGCAGTGACGTGTGCAGTTTCATTTCAGCTGAAAAATTTCCGTCGCGTTTAGTGCAAGTTCCTTTGTTTAATTAAGTTTCGGCAATGTGAAGATTATTCTGAACAATTCTAACCCTACTTCGAGCCTTTGACTTTTGCCCGGCAAAGATGTTTACTTCGACGTGAGTATTTTGACTTTGCTTGTATACATTTTCATTGAGTATTTGTACTTTGTTTGGCTACGTTTTCATTATAATCTTAATTCGAAGAAGCGAATTTTTCATTGACAATTTTAGAGACCAGGTTAAGTGTTTTCGTTCAGCTGTTGCTTAACTGATTGTGGCGTGTTATGATAGTAAAGACCTTTGTTTTCCTCAGTTCACCGTGCATCGTGAGAACTAGTTGTAGTCAATCAGAAATAAAACATGTCAGTTAAGCGCCCAACTTGTTATTGCTATGTTATAAAAGAATTGGTTCATGCTTTAGCTGTGCGTATATCGAGTTATGGATGCACTTGGGAAGTTTGGAGAGCACTCAAGAAGCTAGAGTTGCTCTCGGCTGCGCCTCGAGCAACTCTTACGCTTCTTTCGTGCTCTCCAAACTTCCCGCGTGCATCCATAACTCGATATACGCACGCTAAGCATGAACCAATTCTTAATTTTAGCGGATTTGAGCTCTGCTCAAGCCTTGCTTAAATTACTTAACGATTTTGAGAAAGTCTCGGGCTTAAAACTGAATGTTATGAAAACAAAAGCCATGTGGATAGGATCTCTTCAAAATTGTGAAGACGAACCCTTTTGGATTCAAGTGGAATCTTTATGGGCATCTTCATTACATATGATGTAGAGACACTTGTTGAGAAAAACTTTAAACAAAGATTGAAGAAAATCGCAAATTTAATAAATCTTTGGAAGTCAAGAGGTCTATCAATTCATGGCAAAGTCTTTGAGCATTATCAAAGCAATACTTCTCCTCAAAATGATTTATCCTAGCTCTTTTTTAATAAGTACGCCAGCCACGGCTAAAATAGAATTTAACGCTTTGGTGTTTAATTTTCTGTGGAATGAGAAAGATAAAGTCATCCGACGCTCAACATACTCGCCTTATGACTCTGGTGGTGTTAAAATGATTGACTATGAAACTATTGTAAAGGCATTAAGATTAATGTGGTTAAAACGAATAGTAGATGTTGAGTGTTGTGGCTTTCGGAAACACCTATTATCTTAATTATCTTTTGCGCAACAAGGGAGGGTTATTTTTCCTTGAATGCAATTATGACGTAAAGCAAACAAATATCTTGCCAATCTTTTACCATGAACTCCTATCTTGGTGGGTTGAATTAAGAGAAATTGTTGAACCTGATAGGGGTCACGAATACATCTCATATATTCACTCGTATAGAGATACTGACACTGACGGTAACAAAGATAGAGACGGTGAAGATACCAGCAGCGTAAAAATCCGTAAAAACTATACTGCAGTCGTAAAGGGTGGGTTGCATCACCTGTCTAAGTTGTAGCGCATATTGTGCTTTCTAGTTGAAGGACTTACAAACATAGGGGTGGGGAGGAGAAGGGGCGAAGGTATGACAGGGGAGAGAAGAGGCCAGTTCCCAGCTTCACCCGAAGTAGAGGAGTATCTGGGTCTGAGATGTAAAAATGCAATAATAATAATAATAATAATAATAATAATAATAATAATAATAATAATAATAATAATAATAATAATAGTAATAGTAATAGTAATAGTAATAATAATAATTAAAAATTTATAAGGCGCCTTTTCCATGCAAATATGATCAAAAGCGCGTAACAATTGATACTTAAAAATATTATTAAAAACAAGAAAGAGTAAAAAAATAAAATAACCATAAGAATTAAGCATTACATATCAAAAGCTAATTTAAAAAGATGCGTCTTAAGTATAGATTTAAAACGTTTAAAATTGTCCACAAGGCGGATATGTAGGGGCAGACTGTTCCATAAGGCAGGGGTCGCCGATGAAAAAGCGCGATCCCCTAAAGTCTTTCTCAGTAAGTGCCTAGAGCTTACAGAAAAAACTCAACCTGGACCACGTTTCGTTTCAGTCAACCAATCGCACCGGGATGTTATGAAAGAGAATGTTAAATGATGTCCTGGTTACAGATGTTGATTAAAGGCCATCGAGAAAATCTAAAATGTAAGAAAATTTGTAAAGCCAACTTGGACGCTATTGATACCTGCAACAGTAGACGTTGGAGATGGAATACTTGATGTGGATTGCTGATCAGTTGCATTGACGTTGACGTTTCCAAGAATAGTGTATCCAAGTTCTGATGGATTACCAGCTTCCAGAGCTTGACACATAACATCCACTGTGGCCTTCGACGATTTTAGTACCACGATATCAAAATCCACTACCACGCTACCACTTCCTAGGTTTTTAACCTCAACACGTTCAAAACCAAACAGCTTCTTACTTAAGAATTCTTCCACTGTTTTGTTAAAATTTGTTGTAAATGTTGTGAATTCTGCTGAACTGGAGTTGCTGTAACCAGGTTCATACGTTTCGTTCACAGTCATTCTTGCTTCGAATGTCTTTGTAGTCGGTGGCCCTGAAAAAATGATAACAGATATTATTAAAAACTGGATAATTGGATAATGCAATGCCAGAGTTTTTATCGGTTTCAGTATAGCCATCATGGTACGAGCCATTAAACCATGCTCTACAAATATGGTATAAGCGTACGCGTAATTTAGCGTGGGGTTAGACAGCGAGATCCCCTCTGTCCTAATCTTTTTGTCATGTGTTGAAATATTTGCTATTGCAGTACGAAATGCTGATGATACAACTGCCATTTTAGCGGATTTGAGCTCTGCTCAAGCCTTGCTTAAACTACTTAACGATTTTGAAAAAGTCTCGGGCTTAAAACTGAATGTTATGAAAACAGAAGCCATGTGGATTGGATCTCTTCAAAATTGCGAAGGCGAACCTCTTGGATTCAAGTGGAAACTTTTTGGGCATCTTCATTACATATGATGTAGCGATACTTGTTGAGAAAAACTTTAAGAAAAGATCGAAGAAAATCGCAAATTTAATAAATCTTTGGAAGTCAAGAGGTCTATCAATTCATGGCAAAGTAAGCATTATCAAAGCAATACTTCTCCTCAAAATGATTTATCCTAGCTCTTTTTTAATAAGTACACCAGCCACGGTTACAAAAGAATTTAACCCTTTGGTGTTTAATTTTCTGTGGAATGGGAAAGATAAAGTCATCCGACGCTCAACGTACCCGCCATATGACTCTGGTGGTCTTAAAATGATTGACAATGAAACTATTGTAAAGGCATAAAGATTAAGCTGGTTAAAACGAATAGTAGATGTTGAGTGTTGTGGCTTTCGGAAACACCTATTATCTTAATTATCTTTTGCGCAACAAAGGAGGGTTATTTTTCCTTGAATGCAATTATGACGTAAAGCAAAGAAATATCTTGCCAATCTTTTACCATGAACTCCTATCTTGGTGGGTTGAATTAAGAGAAACTGTTGAACCTGATAGGGGTCACGAATACATCTTATGGAATAATAAAGAAATTTTGATAGAGGGCAAAACTGTTTTTTACAGGCATTACTTTGATAACGGTGTAATTTTCACAAAGGAGCAGCTTTATGACATGACAAATACTGAGTCATTTGGAGCAATGAAAGAGCAAGGCTTAACAAATCCTAATTTTTTGGTTTGGACTGGTCTGAGACAGTCTGTTCCATCAAAATTACGTGTTAATATTCAAAACTTCAAGACTGTCATTGATATGACTTGGAAAATTACAAATGTAAAAACTAGTATCGTCATCTGATAATTTTTAAATACGAAAAACCTCGGAAATGGGATAAGCTTGGCCAGGAATTTTAGTTAAGAGAAGACCAACTTTCTGAAGCATACTTATTATCTTTGAGGGTTGCTAGGGAACCGTATGTACGCTCTTTTCAATACAAAGTGTTAAATTACATCCTCTATACAAATGACCGCCTTTTTAAAATAGGGTACGTATCAAATCCAAACTGCACCTTTTGTAATGAGAATCGGTGAACCATTCATCATATTTTTTTTGACTGCTCTTTTTCCAAGTGTTTTTGGAATATGGTGTCCTCGTGTATATCAAATAGGCTTGGAAGTTGCGGGTACCTCTCGATACGTGACTTTATGATTGGTATTCTGAAGGAGGGAATGGATCTGATTAACTATATAGCAATTCTAGGAAAATCTGTGGACCTGTAGGTATACAGGAATCAATTCCATCTTAAATCATTTCAAGAAAATTCTGGAAATCAAATATGAAACAGAAAAATACATAGCTTTTAAGGCAAATAAGACCCGCAAGTTTAAAAGAACTGGGAGATGTACATGCATGTTTGAGGTAATTTAAATTTAATTTAAGTATATATTAAGTATATAATTGTCAATAAGTTTATAAGCAGTATTTCTTTGAGGGTGCTAATGGGATTAACAGTTAACTGACAATTGGCCCAAAAATTGGTAGTTAACTGATATTTGGCCCAAACATTAGTAGTTAACTGATAAATGAAAAGTTAACAGTTAAGTGACATTCTATTATTATACTTAATACGATTGTTGATGTCGATAAAAGGAACAAAGTTCTTTTTTCTAGCAGCGAAGCTATTTCGTGACATTTAACTGTCGTAGAAGTCGTGTAGGCCTGTCAAGCCCATTTAACAGATATGGTTTTTAAAGACAGGCCCCACTCTACATCGTGCGAAACACACCAGCACTCAACTAACATCAACGAGCATAAAGCAAAAAATACGCCATCGAGTGCCTAGAAATTCAGCGAAAAGGCCATCAAAGAAACACAACATAAAGAGGTCGAGCTGCAAACAAATTGGGATCGAAAAGTAGATTACGCCATTGACTAGCTGTTATAGCCAATAGAAACCAAGCATTTTCGATCCATCACGAGGGTACACATTACGAGAAGTCTGTTCAAAGCTGCAGAATGTCTTGTTTTCTCAAATTTGAACGAGTTGCGCTAGCAACTTTAGATGTACTGAGTATTTTAGATATACCGGCAACTGATCAGATCCACATGGAGGATCGAAACCATGGTCTTGCCTGAACAAAGCCGAACAGTGGCATATACACCACGCAACACAGTCTACACGCGTGCGCATAAATAGCTACATTTAAATAAAGCAAGGCTCTGAAGGTCAAAGTTTCCCTATCTTGACCAATAGTATTGGTGTTTGGCCTGTCAACCATTTGTATCTTCATGTAATTTATACCTTGGTTTTAGTCCGACCCCCAAAACTGATTGGTGTGCTGAAGTAAAGAAAATTCGGGTTATGATGGACTATTTTTCGCTGTAAAAGGAAAGTTTATAGTTAAGTACAATTAGTAGTTAACTGACAATTGGCCGAAAAATTGGTAGTTAGCTGATAACTAGGTACCCCCATTAGCACCCTCTTCTTTCCTTTATTCCATATATTTTCAATTTAGCTATTTCTTTGTGTGTTATAAAAAGTTAATGTCATTTGAAATAGACATATACAACAAAAAGGTTTGAATATAAAAAAAGTACGCGTAATTTAACCCATTGACTCCTGGAGCTTTTTGGCAAAAATGCCTTTTTTTAACATTTTGGTGGTTTTGAGGCAGGACGTCGGCCAAATTAGCTTTAATCTGGTCGAAAATGCATTTCCAACACGACAGCTAGTCCTTCTTGCCACTTGCATCGCGTTTTACGACAGTTGGGCCCGGGCGTGCGCAGAAATCAAAATATTGCGAAGGCGAGTTACGGCTTCAGGCTTTTCGATTTTTGAAAATGTTTTTCCCCTTTCCTTTTTCTCCTTCTCTTTTCTTTTTGCTGCAGTGATTGACCTTCTCCTGGGCTTGCTTGCGGTTAAATAACTCCGAAGAAAGCGTCATCGAGGCGGGCAATTTTTGGCATGGAGCAGCCAGGTGTAGTGGCAGGAAATTTAGCACTGAGTTTTTCACTCATCTTTTTGAGCATTTCTGTGTATATCTAGGCTCCATTAGGCTGATTACTCTGATCTAGGCATAATTGGAAAGATCTTTTCTTCCTGCAGCAGTTGAGTATAGATGATGCCAAATTTGGTCAAAAGTGATGACGTAAGAAGTGGAAGAAAGGCCAAGGCTCGTCACGGCCGGTTGCGGGCGACACGGGAGTCAAAGAGTTAATTAATGGTTTGTATTTATTCTTATTTTACTTTGGTTTTAACAGAAGTAATATACAAACTGCGGTTAAAAACATGACAAAACAACCGTGTTGTAAAAAACCTTTGATTAATGACTTAACGTTTCGTATGGCTTAACATACACCCTCAGAAGTGAATGCTAAAAACATCCTTAATTGCAGCTTTAGGGGACTTACAATTTAAAAAACGGCGAGGTGAATTTTTT
>JAHPZR010020661.1:25000-28778 GCA_019787425.1 Platygyra sinensis | reverse complement strand
CGTGCAATATAGGTAGAAAGGCTTGGAAAATTACAGCCATGGGAGTGTGGGAGCCACAGAATGGCGGTTGAACCGACAAAACACCCGGTTTCTCACTTACATCAAGCCAAGATGACGAACAAACGGTCAGAAGAATCGAACGAAAAAGCCTTGCCATACGTCTTGTGTTTGATGACGCAAGACCACAATACTGCCTAAGCACCGAGCTGTCGGCGCCACAAATAAAAAGCAGTCGCCAGGGGGCAGCCAAACTGTGGAATCTAGTTGCCACTGCTGGCAAAGTTCAGCACAGGGAACATGTTTGAAGGTGTGTACCTAGTGGAAATATAAATTATCAGAAAATTTGTATACCACTTCCAAACAGTTTCACTTTCCAACATCTTGAAAGTTTTTGAAGTAGAGCAATCATTATGAAACAGATTATGAAATAAATTTACTTAAATGACAGATTTCTGTAATATAGGTAGAGCTGCAACTCTTCAACATGATCACTGACAATTTTGTTAACCACACTTTTAACACTACTCTAGCCTCAAAAAACCTTATATGGTCTTAATGAAGAGGGCACACTCTAACAGCTGCTTGACCATATAAATCATCATTTCGTGTACTGTCAGTTAGGTTCTATGGCAGTTCTATATAACATAAGAATATTATTGTTTTCTTTTTAGTTGTTAGGTTCTGTGCACTTCAAATCAAAAACAATTATTAAAGAATTGCCAACAAATCTCAGGAGCATTGGATTGCACTGTGTTAAACCAGTGCCATCACTGTACACAGCAATCAGTCGTGCTGCATTTAAAAACAAAAAGCTTATTGGATTAACAGCACCTTCAAGTCTTGTTGAAAAGCAAAGGTTTTATTTGCTCTTTTAGTGATAATTAATTTTGACCATTAAGACTCAGTTATTGGACAGTCTGTGGGTTGCAGCCACACAGAACACTGTATTTTTACAGATATGTCTCCAGAGCCAACACTTGAAGATATTATTTAGAGTCCATAATAATAATTAAATAAATCTACGTTAAATATTTCATAAGAGAACTTTCATATGAAATTAAGAACTGTCATCTTCTTCTTGAAGGCCTTAAATACACTTTTCAGCAACTAAAAATCTTAAAAGGCATGGTCAGTATTCCAGACACAGAGTGTCTCCAAAATGTTGTCCACTGAATAAAGTGATCACAATTAGCCAGGGTACTTGAATTAGAGTATTTGAAAAACAAGTAAGGTGGTCAACTGTTGAAATAGACAACAGTGAAGCTTAGGGTTTGACTGCTGAATTTCCTGTCTGATTTCTTCGTTGGCAGTTATTAAGAAGTGCTTTTAGCTTTTCCCTTTCAGCCTCTGATACATCTCTTGTTGGAACAACTTCCTGGTTAGGCTCTGTGGCCTTTGACAACAGAAATCCCATGCTTCCCTCACCATCTGGGCCATCCCCTCTCCCCACACTGACAGTCCTGGGCACGTACAATACACAGGCATAGATGGTTTGGTATGACGCCTTGATTGCCAACTGGTATCATCAACTGTTCCAAGATTTTCTTCCTCCTACAGGTATCAGACTTTATAAAGTCCAGCATCTCTGGCTCACAGAGGCGAAGCTGGTGTCCATGAAACAAGGCAATGCTTCTGAATTCTTGCCATCCACTTCCCTTCTTCCCTCTAGCACAGGAAAAAGGAGTGTCCACATAGTAGGCAATGTTTCTGTGGAATTGCAAGTTTTGCCGAGAAGGAGAAGAGGGACTGATTTTAGCCCAGAATTACTGTTACAAACATGTACTTACCAACTACAGTGTGCACCTCATCACAGACAATGGGCAACTGTATTCCTCCTGTAAAAGTCCAGGGAAACATATCCCTGAACCTACTGTCACCAGCCAAATTCACCGGTTATGCTCCTTTTCCTCTTTTTATCAACAAAAACAAAGCCACACAGATAGCAACTATCTAAAACAGAGTTAACTGCGCTCGGATCGCTCATGTTTGATTAAAAACAAAAACCTAACCACCGTCCAAGCAAATTGACATAGAACAGGCGCTGAAAGAATAGCTTTTCCCGCGAAAAGGAATGTATATATGTGCGTGGCCGTTTGCAGCCGGTCGGCCGGCCGCCCGTTCAGCATACTTATCCAGTCCGTGCAGGAGAAATTCCCACGTCCGATAAAGATGGAGGGAACCGGTCTTTCTGCTGACACAAGAGAGACTACACGAACGAAAATGGCCCAGGTGCATGGACTCGACTCGCAAATTATCGTACTCTAAGAGTTCACGAATTTACCTTCGATTAGTCCACAGTCTGACTTTCTCGGTTGATGCTTTTTCAGGTCGGTTTACAAACATCCTAAATTTGGAGATTTTTTTCGGTTTCATGGTTCTCCCTTCAGTGGTACTTCTCGATCGAGTGAAACTCTCCTGCACGAGGCGGACAAAAATGGCGAACAGGCGATCAAACAGTTTGTCGGTGAACACCTTCGAATAAGAAATCACGAAAGTAACACGAAAATAGCTGGACTCTGATTGGGCACAAAAATATTTTTGTGCCCAATCATAGAAGAGGATTTCAATTGGTTTCGGAACTGGTCGGTTGAGAGTAGAATCCCAGGGGCTCCTCTTTCGTTCTTGTAAACTTGGCCGCTTCGACTTTCTCATGACCCAACTAGCTGCCCCAGGGTCTCCAAGGATGGGCGAAATGGAAACAAAGATGACAGCGCTTGGCACGCACGCGGAGACTTTCGCGAAGGATGGTCAAACTTCATGGATGGCGTGATGAGTTAACTTTCAACTATTGACTTCGGGGAATTTTTTTTAATTAATTCGAAACCACGTACAACAGAATTTCCATTCTTGCACTATAACGGCTACATTTGAGAAACAACGAATGCTGAAAGCAAAAGAAACATGTGAAAACCAATGTGATAACAACAAAGCAAATAATCTCTTCGCCGCACGACGAAATTTAGTACAGCGCTGCGAAAGAAAGATGAAAGTCACAAGTCAAAAAGACGACAAAAACAAGCTAATTCCTTTGAGATCAATCGTATTTCAACTGTACTAAGTTAGTGGCCATTTAGTCCTTTTTTAGCAATTCTGTAGTAGCTGAATAAGACTCCAAAGAATATACTTGAACGAAGCGAATAAACTAGACAAACAAACCGCGATCGTTGCTGCAAATTAACTATGCAGAAATCCAGTGTGCACGAAAAATAAAGTTCGCTTTTGAAACCCAAATTTCCCAAATACAGGGAACCAGATGAAAGAAATGCGAAAGAGAGTACAATAGCAATAGATTTTCATTCAAGCTGTGGTGAAGAAAGCTCTTTGAAAGCAAAAAAATATTGAGAATTTCGCAGACGTGCTTCGTTAGTGTGAAATAAATGAACCTTGAACGGCATGTTCAAATTAATTCTTCCCGCTAAAAGCAAAAGCTTGCGTTTCTACCGACCATTTTGCCGTCCAGATCTCCACAGTGTGTGATTCATCTACGACTATCAATCCAACTTGTTGGGGAACCTTAAGATCTGTCTTTGACGATCCTCGTGAAGTCATTGCCGAGTGCCTTCTCTAGCTGCTGATACAAACAGACGTTGTGGCACAGGATCGTCGCTAAAAAAGTCATTTACATCTTGTAGCGAAGCACACGTCAAACCGAGGGGTTGTCATTCCTTAACCTGGTCTTCAATTAGACCTATCAACGGGAAAATAACTAGAATCACACTGTTCGGATACTCTCCTCAAATCTTCTTCTGTTCGATCGCTGTGAAGAACAGCTGAAAAA
>JAHPZR010020661.1:15000-17500 GCA_019787425.1 Platygyra sinensis | reverse complement strand
GGAGAGTAACTGAATAATATTGCTGACTGCTCGCTGTACTTCCATTTTATGGCATACCATCAGTTAGTGCTGAATACAGCCTGAAGGTGAACACGATAGAAAAAATCATTTAGACGCAATTTATTAAAATTAAAATCGCTTAAGATTCTATTGTAAAAAATATAAAACACGTATGTCTCTTACAAGAAATAGAACAATTCTATATACTGTATAAACGTTTTATAGTCATAAATTGTCTCAATTTGATAATCATCACTAAATTACTTCTTTTTCAAAAACCAAACTACCGGAATGAACCTCTAAAGTTTCTAATCATATCTAATTTACGGTTTTTGAACGGGCCGCAAGGGGCCTCCCTAGTTCATAGGCCTAGAAATTTCTCCGCGAAATCAATTGACTGCTAAGACCCAGAAGCAAATCGTGCAAGGAACAAGCCAAACTGCATACTACAATGGTATCAGTTGTATGCTTTTGAAACTCTGGAACACACTACATCAGAGAAGGGCTTCCAACTGAAAAAGATCAGGGATGCGCCTACTCTTGCTTAGGGATATAAATCATGGATTTTGGTCTGACTTAGAGTGTTCGGGATGAAATGGAATAGTGGACACGGTGACTAGCTATATGTCGTTCATCTTCACTCTGAGTTTGTAGCTTCTTCGACATGGCACTCGCCTAAGTGTCGATCAAATCTCTCCATAGCATTTACATCACCAACCTCTTGAACTGCTTTCATGAGCGAGTGCGCTGTAGCTTTAGAGCCCTTTGATTGGCCCCAACTATCAAGGACTTGGTACGACCTCTCTTCTTGAGACTCGTTCTCTGTTTGGATGTTGTGGATGGTTGTTTCTGAGACAGCCAGAGATCTGCCGAGCCACTTCCATTTGTTTGCCATGGCTTTAGCAACTAAAGCAAGACAACAAACCTCAACTGGCCCTGGCGAAAACAGCCATGAGGAAAAAAAAAGCATCAAAACAAATAGTGGAAGAAGTACTGAACATATTCACGTAACTTGAAGCATGATGCTTTTATTTATGGGCCGTATAGAAGGTTTCACGGTCGCGGACGTCATCTTGGTAGTGGGGCAAACGCGGCAAAATTTACAGTGAATGTATGCCGCAAATAATCTAGCCTGCGTGCAGGCTCACTTGTTTGGGTAGGGTATCGCGGGCAAAGGAGCTGGCGAGAAGAATGGGGCGAAGAAAAGTGAGCCTGCACACGAGCTATTGATTTTTGAATTCCCCGCGTTCGCTGACGAACGCAGCGATCCGATTGGTTAAAATTGATAGATTACATAAACCAGTGCAAGCTTTGTGCAAGCTTACTGCATTTCACATCACGCGAACCGTCGGTAGGCTTTGTTCAAGGAGCATTCCTGAAGGTTTCGATTAATCCTGACTTAAGTTTTGAACTAAAACTAGAGCAGAAATTAGAGAGGTTAAGCATGACGTTTACGGCAAACGGCAAACGGCAAAAATGAAACTTTTTGCCGTCTGTCTTCCGCTCTCTGTACAGTAGAATCAAAATATTTGTATTTGCATTGAATAGTAAGAGACACTTTTCTATTTTTGTATGATTTATTTAAGGATTACAAGAAAAGAATAGAAAATCAGACGTGAACTTTGCCGTTCGCCGTCTGCCGTAAACGTCATGCTTAAACTCACTAATAGCTCTGAATTGTTTACTGGAAGGGTAGGATGTTTTCGCAGTGATGCCGACCGGTTTCGGTACGAGATTTTTTTCAGCTGTTCTTCACAGCGATCGAACAGAAGAAGATTTGAGGAGAGTATCCGAACAGTGTGATTCTAGTTATTTTCCCGTTGATAGGTCTAATTGAAGACCAGGTTAAGGAATGACAACCCCTCGGTTTGACGTGTGCTTCGCTACAAGATGTAAATGACTTTTTTAGCGACGATCCTGTGCCACAACGTCTGTTTGTATCAGCAGCTAGAGAAGGCACTCGGCAATGACTTCACGAGGATCGTCAAAGACAGATCTTAAGGTTCCCCAACAAGTTGGATTGATAGTCGTAGATGAATCACACACTGTGGAGATCTGGACGGCAAAATGGTCGGTAGAAACGCAAGCTTTTGCTTTTAGCGGGAAGAATTAATTTGAACATGCCGTTCAAGGTTCATTTATTTCACACTAACGAAGCACGTCTGCGAAATTCTCAATATTTTTTTGCTTTCAAAGAGCTTTCTTCACCACAGCTTGAATGAAAATCTATTGCTATTGTACTCTCTTTCGCATTTCTTTCATCTGGTTCCCTGTATTTGGGAAATTTGGGTTTCAAAAGCGAACTTTATTTTTCGTGCACACTGGATTTCTGCATAGTTAATTTGCAGCAACGATCGCGGTTTGTTTGTCTAGTTTATTCGCTTCGTTCAAGTATATTCTTTGGAGTCTTATTCAGCTACTACAGAATTGCTAAAAAAGGACTAAATGGCCACTAACTTAGTACAGTTGAAATACGATTGATCTCAAAGGAATTAGCTTG
>JAHPZR010020661.1:0-10000 GCA_019787425.1 Platygyra sinensis | reverse complement strand
GGAAGAAAGAAAACGTCCGTATAGCCCAAACTGGCCAATTCTGCCTGAAACACTAACTGCCAAATTCAGTTTACGAATCTTTGAAAGATGAAATTAAGGAATAAAGAGCATTTCTGGATGTACGGTCCCTTGCCTTAACAAGCCACTGCTTGATTTCTTCAAATTCATGAACTGGCGTACTGTTGCACCACAATGGCCCTGTTGGCACCGCTGGATCAATGCATATCACGTGATGACGACGCTCCAATGGGAGGCCAGCACAGTCTTCATCACATGTGGAGTTACCGTCATTGTCCTCATCACTTTCATCAGAGGATGGGTCCAGAGGAAGAACTTTGCCATCCGACGAAGATCCCGGGCACCTTGGGTTGGGGCACACAGGTCCAAAACTGAACTTAAGAAACCGGAACTGGCGCTGACAAATGTCTGTCATGATTGACATTAAGATGCTGAACAATTCATGGAGCTTTTTCCCATTTTTGTACCTAGCGACGAAATAAAAGAACATTCTACGTTAAAAAGGCCATAAGCTGCTTTTATAAGTTATAAGGCCATATTTTGCTTTTACAATAAATTATTTCTTCGGTCTCCATCTGGAACATAAGTTATAATTCTAAAACTTCTTTATTTTTTCCGGTTTTGAGAAAATAACCTTTGACATAATCCGTCGTCAATTTTTTTATAGCCCTGTTAAGAAATACCACCGTCTCTTTTTAACGGTGTTCGGTAACTTGCATATTTGAAATAAAAATAACGTTTTGCTAAAAATACTATCCGGTAGTTTTTGTCATACCCTAGCTTATCTGCCATAAAAATATGGGCGAAATTGAATTTTCAACTCTTGCCGAGTTATTATTATTATTATTATTATTATTATTATTATTAGACTGGTTTATTAAAAATCACATCGCAGTAAATACTGAATTGCGTAATTGTTCACAAGCTACTAATATACAAACCTAAATATAAGACTTAAAGTTCTATTAAAAGTACTTTTTCATATTTCTAGACAGGGACCGTGCTTAAAACAAACAAAGAACGAGATAATGGTCGGCCTAAATTACAGTGAATTAAAAACCCCTTGACACAGTGACGAAGACAGAATTTTTAATATACTTACCAGGAAGTTCAAGAAAAAAATTCGCTTAACTTTTTCGGATTAGAAATGCTTCAATTTAATCATGGCTGACAGAG
Organism: Platygyra sinensis; assembly: GCA_019787425.1. Classification (NCBI taxonomy): domain Eukaryota; kingdom Metazoa; phylum Cnidaria; class Anthozoa; order Scleractinia; family Merulinidae; genus Platygyra; species Platygyra sinensis. The sequence goes on along the minus strand of JAHPZR010020661.1, from coordinate 8,806 downwards.
ATCAAAATTGACATGGTCTTACCTGGCACTTATTCGAATCTGACTGTATTTCTGGCACTCTTCTGCAAGAATAAAGTAGCTGTCTCCAAAGGAGAAAATGGCCATGCTTTTAGCAATGACCGGCCTCATACCACGACTGGATTTGCTCTTTGCTCCTGTGCGAACAATGAAATATTGGAACAGTGCAGGAGGCCGAAAGCTGTGGAAATCAAACATTAATACTTTATCTGAATTGCAGATTCCATTCCAGGTTTTTCGACAAAGCTTTTGCCATTTTCCTTTCAGGGATTTCTCTTTTAGATGAAAAGGGACGATGTACTTGCTGACTGGATCAGATCCTTTACTTTCATCTTGCTCGCCACCGTCTTCGGGATCTTCGACATCTGCCAAATTGGAGATAGGACACAGCATACCGGATGCTTCCAAGATACCAACTAGTTCTGTGGCAGGGCTGTCGAAGCCTTTCCATAAATGCTCCAAAAGATTCATGTCCGCTCTTCCATGGTCTTGCAATGTCTCCCATTGACCACGATGCTCACGCTCAACATCCAAGTGCGTGGGAATGTCATGAAGGCAGGTCATGACATCAACTAGAAATTGCGGATTGATGACTACCAAGTCCTGCAGCTCTGAGCTTTGGGTCTTTGGCCCGATTAGTTCTTCTAAAAACAGAAAATAACTGGAATTTTAAATATCTCTCCATATTTTCCATCCAGTAGACTATCCTCTCAAGCTGTACAGTATGTATATTAACAAAACTAAGGATAAATGAAAAAGGAAAGAAGACCTCGATTACCTGGTAGGATGATCACACCACTGTCGTGGTAAAATTGTAGCATACTTTGGAACTCTTCTTCTTCCACCACACGATAGCGGTAGCTTCCCTCCATCATTTCTTTCAGGTAGGCCTTTGAAACGCAGGATGGGCAATCTGGTTTCTCCCTACGTCTGAGGATTTCTTCTTCAAAATGAAGCCACAGGAGGGGAAGTTCCTCATCCGTTAGCATCGGGCGAGAAGCCTCCTCTTCGATGGCGTTCTTCAACTCCACAGCACCATCATCATCACCGCCAAGGGAGTTTTCTACGGCGAACAAAAAGCTCTTTTCTTTGCTTCTCACTAGCTGTTGCCCAAACTTCTCACTTAAATCATTGTGCAGAATTTCCTCTGCACGAGAAATATCTTCTTCGCCTACGTTACTACGACGGGTTCCCACCAGGAACACAGGTGCCGTTTGAGGAGTGTGGACACGTATGGAGTTCAGCCAGAGGTGAATATTTGTTAGTGCTTGTTGAGTAGTCTCAGGGTTGCAGAGCTCAACCAGGTTAAAAACCACCAGATAGAAGGAGCGTCTGTTAAGAAAAACATGGTGCATTGCTTGATACAATGGATGACCAGCAAAGTCCCAGATGCTGATTTTGGCGTACTTGTTTACCTTCTCACCCAGGGACGCTTTACTCATTCTTCTCACAATCTGTTCGACTGGTATGTCTCGTGCAGGTGTCTCTTCACGTGTCCTGGTGCATCTAGTAGAATGCATTGGAACCACGCTTGTACCCTCACCTGAAGTATGATTGGTTTCTGATATGGGTGGACTCTCGATGCTTAAATGGTGTCTTAGAAGAGGCTTTTCGGTTAAAAAGGACGGATTCGGGTCTGAGGAGCTCAACTGCAGTTTTCCCTGGCTATTGCGTGACTGGTCACCACCCGGGGAATCTTTAATTCCTTGGCATACTTTATCTGCCAAAATCTCATCGACGTAGGACTTGTTCAGGTCAGCAGTATGCCATGATCATCTAACTCTGTCTTCTCAACCATAGATGTATCAATTCCATGCGTCTCTTTTCGTTCTTCTATAAATTCCTCTCCACTGAGAGTGCGCACAAGGCTTGTTTTGCCCGCGCCTACATCTCCAATCACAGTAAGCTGCATGCGAGACACAGAGGCTTTGCCTTCACGAAGGGCTTGATTGAAAATTTCAACTGCCACCTCTCCCCTAGCAAGTACTTCATAGGGTTCACTGCAAGGTTCTGGGTATAGAAAGAAAAAAAACAGACTGAAGTTCAATCGAACCCCCATTAAGCAGCCACCTTCAAGGAGATTGGCCTGTTAATAGGGATATTCGTCAGGAATTAGCACGAGTAGTAGAAACATCAGTCTTTTGAAACACAAACATGCATTAAGGCAGCATAGGAACACTTTCTACAGCCATCGCCTTTTCCATAACAAATCCAAAACAATGAGTATTAAATTACGTGTGGCCGCTTAATAGGGGTAAGAACAATAGAAAACCCTCATGAGGAAGACCAATAGGTGGTAGCGGCTGCGTAGTAGGGGTAGCTGGTTGATATGAAACCATGTTAAACTGCATTGTTTTTTCCACTGTTGGTTTGTTTTGATACAATTAAAGTACAAGGAAGTAGAGATCAACGCCGGGAGAGGAAGCATGACCATCTTCATACCATACTCCCTCAGGGGATTTAGCTCTACCCCTTTTCAGGTTGTGTGGCAGTTCCTGGGTGGTATGAGGTACTGAGGTAGTTTAGTGTCCTGGACTGAACTGCTAGATAAGAAGTTCACTATTTCCTAACCATTAATATTGGTCCAAGCCATTTGCAAAAGATGAGAATTTATGCTTTTACCTCCACTGCTGGTTCGCAACTGTGACACATGGTGGGCAATCTCACTTCCTGGACTGATCTCCTCAACACAAGGGGATTCTTGAAGAACACTCGACTGCACAGAATTCCCAGAATGACTCTCACTGGAAAGATTGTTCCATACAAGTTCCATTGACTTTGCTACTGCCTGGTAATAAGGTGTTTTCAATTGACGTGATTCTATCTCTATGAACAACATTCATTTAAAACTGCAAATTAAATGGTGTACACTAATATTATATTATGTAAGAAATTAATTATTTAGCCATCCATGCTTTGATCACTGTCACCCAAACTAGACAAGGTTGTAATTCAGCAGTCATGTCTGTAAAATTTACAACTTTTCTCAAGCTTGAATATGGTATGTTGCCTGCCTGAATGCATTCATACAATTTACAGATCACATGTACATGTACTGTGGTCTAGTGTTGATGAACACCCTTAATCAACCCATGAACAACATTGAATTGACATCTCAATCAACATGTGGTCAAAACTAAAATGGGACTTGAGCGACATCGTGATTGAAACTCAATTGACACTTGACTGACTTTCAGTCGATAGTTGGCATAGTGTTGAACAAGCCATGTATAGACCAACACTCTATAGCATATCTGTGAAAATTACTTGGCTGTGGACTGAGATGCCACTGCATCCGGGGGGGGGGGAACTTAAGAAACGTGGGAAAAGGAAAGCATGGTGGGGGCGGAAAGTTTTGAGGTTTTTTTTTTTGCAAGAAAAAAGTTCACAGACAAAGTTTTTTTTTAGAGGGGGGGGAAAAAAATGTTTAAAAAAATTTTTTGTTTTAAAGTAAGTTATTAAAAGTTTTGTAAAAATACAAATCCGCAGCAGAGAAATAGAGGGAAAAAAAAAAGAACCGAAAGTATTGTTAATTGAACAGGAAGTTTTAGGGGATGCTGGGGGAAATGTACTGTTGGCGATCTCAGGTTATAGCTAGGGGGGGGAGGGAGGAGTGGGGAAGAGAAAAGTGTTTTGGTAAAAGTTCGAGGGCTTACGTTTTGAAAATAGTTTTTTTATTTTTACAGAGTTAGAGTTTTCATAAAAAAAAAAGTTTGTTTATCAAGTTTTTTTAAAAAGGTTTTTTTTTTTTTTTTTTTTTTTGAAAAGTCTTTTTGTTGTTTAAAGTAGTAAATAAAGTTTTTGCTTTTTTTTTGTAATGAAAAAATTCAGTTTTTTTAAGTAAAAAAAATAAGTTTTTTTAACAAGTTTTTGTTTTTTTTAGGGGGGGGAAGAAACCAAAAGGTTGTTTTTAATGGGGGGAAAAGTTTTACCCACCCCCCCCCCCCCCCCCCCCCCGGAAGGGCGAGGGAGCGGGGCCCCCCGCGGGCCCCGCCCGGGGGAGGAGGGAAATATGAAGGGAAAATAGAAAGAAGAAAAGAAGAAAATTAAAAAGCAAGCAAGGGAAGGGGTGGGAAAGTAGTAAAACAAGTTTTTTTTATTTTTATTTGTTATTATTAATTACGTGGTCCATGGAATCCAAAAGGCTTTATTGTGGGGGCGCGCCCCTGTTCGAGTACCTCGGGGGGACGCCCTTGTCGACACGAGGCTTGGACTGGAGCTTTGTGGGGATAAGGCTCCCTCCCTTTTAGAGCCCCGATTTGGTAGAGTCCTCCTAGCCCCTTACCCTTTTTTAAAATATTATACCAGTTTTTTGGACAGAAAAAAAAGGTTACCCCCCCTCGCTCCTTTTATATACCGTTTTTATTGAAAAAAAGGGTACCCCCCTTCCTCACCATAAACTACTTTTGGAAAGTCTAGTTCCTCACCTTTCATGTTTAAGTACTTGAACGAAATAGCTGTGATACCCAAAAGGCCGGTTACGTAAGTGTGGCCGAGTACAATTTAGAAACATATAATTTAAAGGGCCCTTGGACTTGAATCACCTTTTAAATGAACGACATTTTCCCTACCACCTTTTATAATACCTTAACTTCTGAAATCCCTACCCTTAAATAGACCTGAATGCCTGGGACAAAAGGCTATTCTACCCCTTTGGGGCGAAGCCCTGGTCGCAGGAGGGAGCCTCCACGTTATAGGTCATTATTAGGGAAATCAGACGTAGAAGAAGTAGATAGAGGAGTACCCCCCCTAGGAAGCCGCCATATCAATGTTAAATGTACATTGACTGTCCTCAATCAAAACGTTGAGCGTGAGTGTCACAATGAGTGGGATTGCGTTGAGGCGGTATATTTGTTAAATCTATATCACCACACACTCAACCTGTGTATTGCCGTTAGTTTCTTATGATTCCAATTTTGCCCTACTGGCAAAAAAGAGCCGAATAACTTAACTATCAGTGTGAAATAGTAGTTAGGAGACCAGCAAAACCAGTGGCCGACGGAGAGGAACGAAACTGAATAATTAGAGTATATTTTTTTACTTTAGTTAAGATTACAAAACTCGTAATCTAATAAACTACTGTAAGGATGTCATCAATAACCTAGTGAGGATATGGAAAAATGACACCGCTGCAAAGTTCCTGGGATGTAGTTTCTTAAGTAATGTCACAAGTGGTGTTTAATTTCCACTAAAAGCTGTGTGTCTATATAATAAATACGGGCGGAGAGTTATAATTTCCGAAAAAGTTCAGAGATAGGCATGGTTAAGTCCTCAATCACAGGAACAGCGCAGACTAACAATTTTGTATCCTTTTGACTTCATAGGGAAAATACTTAAAAATATTGTACCACCTCCCCCCACCCTACTGTCACGAAGGCATCTTTGTACCTTTTCAAGAAAGCAACAATTGAACTCAACAGCGAAGTCAGATATCCTAACTATCAAGCATGCACTTCCGATGCTAACGATATCGGAGGGTTCCCTTTGATGGTCACCCAGAAGCAAGTCACCTCCTTTCCGCAGTAACAATTTGAGACATTTGGCCATGTCCCTTCCACGCCGGGGGGGGGGGGAAGATGAAACTGGCGTGTCGACCATCGTTCGGATCAACTACATTTGGATCACCATCCGGCCAACTGAGCATGCTCTTCAAACCACTCGTCATGAACCACCAAATGCGGCTCATCAGTGCATCCGGTGTATAGCCCGTTCTGTGATTTCGACGACGGCACGTGTGAATCTCCGGTGCATTCGCAAACTCGTTCCTCATGAGTTGATCTACAATGCTGAAAACTTTTCCCGAACATGCAAGCGTGGTGAAGAATCCTTCAGATGATGGTCGGACTATTTTGGTAGATGTTGGATGAAGCTCGTGTACCGAAAAGACTCCCAATGACCGCAGCTTTCAGGCACGCTAGATCTAGAGATGACGAACAAACGGTCAGAAGAAATCGAACGAAAAAGCCTGCCATCGTACTTGTGTTTGATGACAGCAAGACCACATACTGCTAAAAGCAACCGAGTGTCGGCGCCACAAATAAAAAGCAGTCGCCAGGCGGGCAGACAAACTGTGGAGAATCTAGTGCCAGAGTGGCAAAGTCAGCACAGGGAAACATTGTGAAGGGGTGTACTAGTGGAAATACCGCGCACACATTATCAGAAAATTCGGATACAACTTCCAACAGTTTCACGTTCCAACCATCTTTCTCAAGTTTTTGAAAGTTTAGAGCAATCATTATGGAAACAGATTATGAAATAAATTACTAAATGACAGATTTTCGGTAATTAGGTATGAGCTGAAACTCCGATCAACATGACACTGACAATATGTTAACCACTACTTTTAAACAATACTTAGCCTCAAAAAAACCTTATATGGTATTTAATGAAGAGGGCACACTCTAACAGCTGCTTGACCTATAATCATCATGCGTATGTACGTCAGTTAGTTCTATGCAAGTTCTATATAAAAAATAAAGAATATTATTGTTTTATTTTTAGTGTTAGTGTCTTGCACTCAAATCAAAACAATTATTTAAAGGAATTGCCAACAATCTCAGGGCATGGTATTGCACTGTGTTAAAACCAGTGCCATCACTGTACACAGCAATCCAGCGTGCTGCATTTAAAAACAAAAGCTATTGATTAACAAGCACCTTCAAGTCGTGTTGCAAAAGCAAAGGTTGTATTTGCCTCTTTAGTTGATAATTATTTTGACCATTAACTCAGTTATTGGACCGTCTGTGGGGTGCGCCACACAGAACACTGTATTTTTACAGAGATGTCTCCAGAGCCAACACTTGAAGATATATTTAGAGTCACTAATAATACAATTAAAATAAATCTACGTTTAAATATGTCATAGATAACTTCATAATGCAACATAAGAACTGTCTCTTCTTCTTGAAGGTCCTTAACATACCACTTTTCAAGCACACCCAATATATATCTTAAAAGCCTCCCCATGGTCAGTCTCCAAAGACACGAGTGTCTCAAAATGTTGTTACACTGAATAGAAGGATGACAAAGCAAGGGTTATCTTGACATTAGAGTATTTGAAAAAACAGTAAGGGTGGTCAATGTGAAATAGCTACACAGTGAAGCTTAGGGGGTGACTGCTGAATTTCCTGTCTGATTCTTCTGGCAGTCTTAAGAAGTGCTTTTAGCTTTTCCTTCAGCCTATGATACATCTCTGTTGGAACAATCCTGGTTAGGCTCTGTGGCCTTTGACACAGAAATCCATGCTTCAATCACCATCTGGGCACCCCTCTCCCCACACTGACAGTCCTGGGCAACGTACATCACAGCATAGATGGTTGGTATGACGCCTGATTGCTCCACTGGTATCATCAAAACTGTTCCAAGATTTTTCTTCCTCCTACAGGTATCAGACTTTATAAAGTCCAGCATCTTGGTCACAGAGCGAAGTTGGTGTCCATGAAACAAGAGCAATGCTTCTGATTATTGCCATCCCTTCCCTTCCTTCCCTCTAGCACAGGAAAAGGAGTGTCCACATAGTAGGCAATGTTTCTGTGGAATGCAAAGTTTTGCCGGAAGGAGAAGAGGGACTGATTTTAGCCCAGGAATTACTGTTACAAACATGTAGTACCAAGTACCACGCGCTCACTCATCACGACAAATGGAAACTAGATTCACAGTTTTGGTGCCCCGCTGGCGATGCTTTTTATTGGTGGCGCGACAGCTCGGTTGCTTTAGGCAGTATTGTCGGTTTGCTGGCCTCAAACACAAGAGGGATTTGCAGGCTTTTTTCGTCGCTTTTCTGACCTTTTGCTCGTCACACGTAGATCTAGCGTGCACAGAAGCTGCGGTCATTGTGGAAAGTCCTTTTCTGATACCAACGCTTTAATTCAACATCTACAAAATAATCGACATCATCTGAAAGATCTGCACCACGCCGCATGTACGGGGAAGTTTCAACTCGTAGATGAACTCATGAGGAATGGATACGCGAATCTGACCGGAGATTCGCACGCTCCGTCTTCGAAACCACAAACGGGCAATACACCGATGCACTGTGCCGCATTTGGTGGTCATGATGACTGTCTGAAGATCATGCTCAGTTGGCCGGATGGTGATCCAATGTTTACTGATCCAAACGACGGTCGAACACCTGTTCTCTTGCGGCGTGGAAGGGGACATGGCCAAGTCTCAAATTGTTACTGCCCCGAAAGGACGGTTGACTTCGCTTATGGGTGACCTCAAAGGGAAACACTCGATATCGTTAGCAATCGGAGTCATGCTTGTAGTTATGATATACTACTTCGCTGGTGAGGTCAATTGTTTCTTGAAAAGGTACAAAAGATGCCTTCGTGACAGTAGGGTGGGGGAGGTTGACAATATTTTTAAGTATTTTCCCTAATGAGTCAAAAGGATACAAAAGTGTTCTGAGCTGTTTCATGTGATGAGACTTAAACCATGCCTATCTCTGACTGTTTCGGAACTTATAACTGTATTTATGTATATCAGACACAAGCTTTTATTGGGAAATTAAACAACCTATCTTGTGACCATTTCTTAAGAAACTACATCCAGGACTTGAGTTGGTGTGATTTATCCAATATCCTCACTAGGTATGGAATGACATCATTACAGTAGTTATTAGATTAAGAGCTTTTGTAATCTTACTAAAGAGACATACAGTGCTCTAATTCATTAGTTTCTCCCTAGTGCGCCACTGGTTTGCTGAGTCCGCTAACTCACTATTCAACATAGTCAATTAAATCAGCTTTTGCGCACCAGTAGTACAAATTGGACTAATAAGAAACTA
>JAHPZR010020657.1:10000-30323 GCA_019787425.1 Platygyra sinensis | reverse complement strand
ACATAAGGGAGTATCGATATCCACCCTGCTGTGGAGGGCGGGGGGGGGGGGGGGGGAGGGGAAGCATATCGGCAAACACAACCGTCCGCAAAATTCTCGAGAGAGACTGGATTAGGGTTGTGTTACACTAGCTGAACACAATAATTATTCTTTTTCGTGAGTCAAATTTGGTTACTCTTGTTGCTCGGAAAAACCCCTTTATTTCAACTCGTTTCGAGTCAAATTTCGTTTCCGAGGAGGCAAACAGCTGATAACTTGAGATTACGCTCTTCTTTATCTTTGACAGATTATTTGGTACCCGGGGTATCTGAGTGGGAGGCGCAGCGGCCTCATGGTTAGCACGCTTGACTCTGGAGCGAGCGCTCCGGGTTCGAACCCTAGCCGGGGACATTGTGTTGTGTTCTTGGGCAAGACACTTTATACTCAAACGGTGCCTCTCCCCACCCAGGTGTATAAATGACTACCGGCGAATTTAATGCTGGGGGTAACCCTGCGATGGACTAGCATCCCATCCAGGGGGGAGCAGAAATACTCCCAGTCGCTTCATGCTACACAAACCGGGATAAGCTCCGGCCATGCAGACTTTACCGGGGTATCTAATTGAACAAAATCGAACAAAAATCCAATCGAACTCAATCGAACGATTGGTGTTTGATTGGGTTCGGCGATAGCCTGAATTTCAGCCGCCTCCTCCTCTCGTTAGGTCACTCAGAGAGAGAGACGTTGTCTCTCTCCCTGAGTGACCTAACGAGCGGAGGAGGCGGCTGAAATTCAGGCTTGTTCGGCAGTCGTACAAAATCGAACATCCGTTTTGCTGTGATTTTCGAACCCACCGAACCAAGCAAACAAAATCGAACTAATACGATGAAATTTTGTTCGGACGGTATCTCTTGAGGCTTCTTGACGCCGGAAACTAGTAAAACACGTAGCCACCATCAGCCTTAATTGAATGTGAATAAAGAGAAATAACTTCATACTGAATATCAATGTTCAAACAAAAAAAAAACAAAGTCAATGTCAACTACTGTTACTCATGTACTCCCGGGTGTACAGTGGGTGTTGAAGGGAAATGGCTTATATGATTATCATCGATGTGACTGTAACCAGACAGGAATCGTACCATTTCAATAACCGCTCAAGATGTCTTAACTGCCGTCTAGTGTTAGTGACTTAAAACGCTCTTTCACTGGAGCCAATCTTATTATAGATGAGAAACTCTTCTCCCACATCTACACTGAACGGACATTCTTGGTTGCCTTTTACACTACACGAAAACTCGCTACGTGCAGTGTCCTCCAGGAGGGTCTGGATGGGGTTAACAGACAAATGACAAACGGCCAAAATTTTAACTGACAACTGACAAATAGCCTGAAATTTAACTGACGACTGACATTTGCAGAGGGTTTTACTGAAAACTGACAAAAGATCTTATTGCCCTAAATATCTTTCAAAACCCGTTGTAAATAACAATGTTTTACACTTTTCGTCAAACAAAATGCACGTTTTATTTAAATCTTAGCAGCAGGAAGCTTGAGTGTCATATTTCGTGAATAATTTACTGTATGACCCATGTACATCACGGTCATTTTACCTATGATCAGGAAGTTACAAACTCACGCTGAGCGGTCCCGAGCATGCGCCAGCTTACGTGATGACTGCCAATGCTTTTACCGCGTACGGCATTCGAAAGACACTGAAGCCGTATTCCGATAAATGACTTACATGCTATCAAAAAGCACCTTATTCCGCAATTCCTTGGTCAGACGAAACTAACAATTAAATACGGCCTTGAGATTTCGATATGAAACTTTATCGGATGGCACCGAAACCGGGCGGGAAAAGTGATAACTTCGCCATCACAACGGACGACCAGTGAAAGCTGGAGCTTCCAAGTATGCAAGGATGACTCAGGAAGCGAAATGAACAACAGTATGTATTCTTGGTGCTTGTGTATTTGTTTCATGCAGTAGTGTATAAGCATGCAAGTTAGTCCGAAAACCTTCTGGGTACTGCTATGCTTTCAGAATATTTCGCTCTTGTTTTCACGTAATGCACTATGTAACATTTATTTTTCTTGAAATTATTTATGTTCTAATTACAGTGGCCTAGATGTATGACTACATTTTGTAGCTTTGCGGCAGCGGTGCGAACCACTGCAACACCTTTCCTGGAGCGATCGTTACACGTCAGATTTTAGTGGTGTCGGTGAATCGTATGTAAATTCATGCATTAAAACACGCAGTACATCAGCTAAAAAGAAAACGTTACAGAAATCAAACACTTCACCCCTTCAAATGAAATACTAATTCACTGATGATTGTATGCCGAGCAAGTCTCTGGGCTTATTTCCTGCTAGTCTGCCCACAGACGTCTAGAGTTCGTCGAGATCACAAACAAAATAGAAACCGTGGGGGATTTGAAAGCGCGCGAACGTAAGGGAGTGGCTGTGGGGAAAGACAAATATACTCTTTTCTGCGCCCGCTTTGCGGCCACTGTCACCCTCCGCGCTCGCTCTCGCGCGCTCGAAGAAAACAATTCTTTGCAAAAATAACCGTCTGTAATGAATTCAACTCCAAATTTGATAAAAGAAAGGTTATTAGAGTAGCAATTTTCGAATTAGTGATACAATGCACATTTAATGTGCCTTTCGAGCTAACTTTTGGATAAAAAGAAGTACCTAAATTACTTAATTAATTATTAACAGCCAACAAACTGACAACTGACAAATGGCCTTAAATTTAACTGACAACTGACAAATGGGCAAAATTTTAAATGACAACTGACATTTGTACCCCCCCCCCCCCCCCCGCATCCAGACCCTCCTCCAGGGTCTCCTGGATATCGCTTCCTGGACGTTTTCGACATGTTTACTGAAAGCCGGGTGAAAAGGAAGCTAGCAGCGATTTGACCTCAAGACTGAATTTGAACAGACCACGTGTCTATCATGCGATGTGAAAATTGTCCTATCGAACAAGAGTCCGGTAATCGAGCGGTCGATTACCGATTACCGTGTTCCATTGGCAAAATGTTTTTGGCAGTTCGATTACAATCGATTGAGAATCGAACGAGTAGTGTTCGATGTTCAATTACCGGGTTGGTAACATTTCCCGAAATCCTAATTTTAGAGCCAGTTCCGGTTTCACTTTCGCTGCTGTTTTTTCCCCTACCGGATTGATACTCAGCTAACCGTGCATGATATTTGTATTAAAAATTTTGATTTGGCTTTCTATCTAAATAAATATGCTCGAACCAACAACCGACAAAGGTCGAAAATTTTAACCGACAACCGACAAAGTAATGAAATTTTAACCGACAACCGACATGTGGACCCCCCCCCCCCCCAACCCCCATTCAGACCCTCATAGCAGTTTTACCATATCCCAATGGATGTGGTTTCCCTGTAAATTTTTGCCAGACAACAAATAAAACAGGAAATCGTGCATTTTTAATCCCGGGTCACTCTAAAGTGTCTTTCGATCAACCAGAATGTGAAGAAAACGGTTATTTTCATAATAGTAAAAGAAACTCTATTTGGCCAAGCAGGAATTAAGTGATGAGTTGGTTTACATTAGCAATATTTGAACTGAGACCCACCTTCTCCCCACGTTCTAGGTCGCTCATTCTTCGTATCTTGACTCTCCGTAGATATGGCAAACAGTGAGACAATGGAACAAATGTTCCGTTTAGAAAACGCTGTGAAGTGGAGACTGAACTAGTTTCACTTTCCGCAGCAGAAATGGGTAACGTCTGCAGCTGGATGCCGTGACGTGAACCTCGTACCCAGAGGGCTGCGATTCTTTCGGTCAGCACCAGGAATAGACAAAGTAAAAACAAAGTATAAGCACCGCATGGCAAATTACAGAGGCGGCGTCGACAAAACCTAGCTCGGACCACGGACCGGACCACGGACCGGACCACGGACCGGACCACGGACCGGACCACGGACCGGACCACGGACCGGCCCACGGAACCGGACCACGGACCGGACCGCGGACCGGACCACGGACCGGACCACGACTGAACCACGGACCGGACCACGGACCGGACCGCGGACCGGACCATGGACCGGACCGCGGATCGGATCATGGATCATGGATCGGATCAAGGAAAAAATTTCAAAATTCAAAATTCAAGATTGAAAATTCCAAACTGTTTTGCTGAGCAAATTACACTAAAGTAAACTATTGTGTCATGCAGAACGTTTTATTTAATCCAGGTGCGATATTCCTTTAATCTGTAATAACAAAGGTAAACCATGATGGTGGACCATTATTCTCATAAGAAAATAACATGAGATATCACAAAACATCAAGAAATACTAGTTGATTTTAAAAGTAACTCCAAATAATAAAACAAAATATAATAAATATGGAAAATTATTAAGGCTCTTTTATAATTTTTTAATTATTTTTATTTCAACGTAATCGAAAAGAGAAAATTTTAATATAGAAAATAAAGTAAAACAGATAAGAAAATTTATTGACATAAAATAACATGCAAAATCTGAGTGAAAAAAGACGAAGTGAAAAAATTACAAAAGCAGTTAACACCAAAATCAAAACCAAAAGCAAAACAGAAAAAAAAATTTATTGATGTAAAATAACATGCAAAATCTGAGTGAAAAACCAAAAAAAACGAAGTGAAAAAAAAAAATACAACAGCATTTAACACCAAAATCAAAACGAAAAGCAAAACGATTCTTACATGTTCATAACTGGCCCAGCGTTCTCATAGGAAATCAAAGCAAAAAGTGAAGTAAAGTGATTTTCACATGTTTACGACGTGGCCCAATGTTCTCATAGCTCCGTAACCCGTGGAATAGCGACACATTCATAGCGGTATACCGGCTGCAAACTCCACAGTTTTCAGGGTGAGCTCTCCTAATCTCTTCCACGTTGCAGGGGGACAAAAAAACATCGATAAATCGCTTTCATTTTGTAATTTGCAATCCACAATAGCGGAGATGGCCCGCTATTCTCATAGCCTGAGATACATTCTGGCAGCGGTGTAACCCCTCGTCGCGGTAGGTACATGATGTATGGCTCACTATTATGTCCCTATGTATATTTTATACATACGTACTTGACTTACTTGAGTTCCTTGTCTCACTTTAGGTGCTTGTCTTACTTGAGGTGCTTGACTTACTTGAGATTCTTGTCTTACTCGAGGTGCTTGACTTACTTGAGGTGCTTGTCTCATTTTAGGTGCTTGTCTTACTTGAGGTGGTTGTCTTACTTGAGGTTCTTTTCTTACCTGACGGGCTTGACTTTCCTGAGGTGCTCTGCTTACTTGAGGTGCTTGACTTACTTGAGATTCTTGTCTTACTTGAGGTGCTTGTCTTACTTGAGGTGGTTGTCTTACTTGAGGTTCTTTTCTTACCTGACGGGCTTGACTTTCTTGAGGTGCTTGTCTTACTTGAGGTGCTTGACAAGCACCTCAAGTGACACAAGCACCTCAAGTTAGCAGAGCATCTCAAAGAAGACAAGCACCTCAAGTAAGACAAGCACCTCAAGTAAGTCAAGCTCCTCAAGTAAGACAAGCACCTCAAGTAAGTCAAGCACCTCAAGTAAGTCAAGCACCTCAAGTAAGACAAGCACCTCAAGTAAGTCAAGCACCTTAAGTAAAACAAGCACCTCAAGTAAGTCAAGCACCTCAAGTAAACAAGCACCTCAAGTAAGTCAAGCACCTCAAGTAAGTCAAGCACCTCAAGTAATGTACCAGTCAAATCAAAGCTTAAACATCCATAACCCGGGCATTTGACACCTCTTCCTGCCCGGGAGGGAGGGCATTTGATTACCACTCATAGGGGGTGGGGAATTTCAGTAGTGTAGCAGCTCTCGTAAAGTTCACTGTGATTGGTCCGCTTGCAAAGGCGGTATCAAGGGTATCTAACCAATCACGGCCCTTATTTTTTAATAATAGCTGTCATCAAAGGGATCAACGTTCACGCGCGCGCTGATTTTCTTTGCGTAACCGTGGAACGAATATTGAAAATGGACAAAATGTGGCATAGCATAGAGCTGTTTATTATTTTTTTCGTTCTTGTTCCGAATTAGGGCAAGATATCCGTGTAAAGCTATACCTTAATTAAGCATACAGCTTCTTGTTTGTGCTGCCGTGAGATTTCGATTGCAACCAGTTACAATCCGTCGCATGTAAGCTTATGTATGCTTACTGTCAGCTCAGGTAAGCTGCAAGCTTAAGTTTTTATTTGTTTGTTTGCAAGCTTGAAAGTTTTAAGTTTTATGTTTACGTCTTTTTGCCTTAATTTGGAATTTAAAAAGGGCTTACAAGTGCTCCGAAATAGCGAAAGAAGCCTTTCGGTTAGCTTTAAATGGTGTAAGGGTATTCTGTAAACAACATAAAATTCCTTACTTGCTTAACCCGTGGTCTTTCTGCTTTCATTTAGTGTGGTTTATTTTCTTTCTTTCAACGTTTCTTTCGCGATGAAATTCCTGAAGTGTGCGAAAACCGGGGTAGTCTCCAATTTTAATAAAACCTACAAAGTTAAATCTGAAATGGCTTCACATATTAAAAGTGATAGAGCGTGATAGAGAACTGCTTTGGTTTTGGTTTTCCCACGGTTTACGATTGGATGAGTAGTCTTGTAATTGGCAAGTGATTGGTTTGGATTTGGTTTTATGACACTCAATTGAAAAGTGCTCTAGTTCAGTGCAATACAAAACAGTGAAGCGTCAAAGAGGGGATCGTGAAAAGGTGTTTTAACCCAACGACAAATTGCTAATCATGTAGATCGTAATCACTTGTTGTAAAATGATTTAGACTCGCATAAAGGGAATTACGGTAATGCGAGCTTGATAGTTTAGGGTGCATGAAACAAAATGGTTTTAGTAAATTAAATGGGTTCCTTTACAAACACCGTAAACGTCCATGGGTTTAGCGCGAGGACAAAAATGATTTTGCGTAATTGATATGGTTCAGTGTTTCAACAAAGGATTCGCACCAGAACCGCCAAAAATGAAACGCAATAGGCAGACAGACAACTTTATTTAGCGCCAATTAAAGCTCGCCAGTTTATGAGGTAGTACCAAAGCAAAGAAAATAAATTAAACTTGTATTTACATGATAGATACAGTCCACATGGTCCATCTAAAATTCGTCGAAAAAATTAATAAACTAAGCTTACTGAAAATAGATTTTAAAGTTCCCTAGATATAAATAAAGATCTAAAATTGGCCGTTGCAACTGGCGTTTCCTTGAACATGTTGACGGTAACCTCTTTTAAAGTCACGTTTATTCAAAATATGGACAGAACAGATTTTCCTTGCAAGGTTTTTATACAATCTTTTCAACCGAGAAATGAAGATAAAGCAAAAGGAGGTAAAAGGGGCTCTGCTCGCTGGGTGGACGCTTAAACTCGATGGAAACACTGACAGACATGTCTTGGACTCGCAAAAAAACACTCGGGTCTCGACGTCTCACAACTCGGCTCGCATTTACCATTTGCTACATCTCAGTGAGCTGGACTATAGAAAGTAGGGCTTGAGGTCCAATTCTCCAACAGTCAGCTACAGTCCCCAGCACCTTTTGTTGGTTCTTCTAAAATTCGGCTAATTGTTGATACATAAATGGGGTAGGGAAAATCTCAGATTTTGGTCATAAATAGAGTAACGATTGTGGGAAGCGAACCGTAGGCCAACACCCGATTTTTCTGGGAGTACTATTCCCCCCCCCCCCTCTTCCCTGGGCGCATACCACTCGGAGTACCCCTATTGGCATTTCTCATAAGATTAGCGTTAGCTAATTCCGGAATCCCTGCTGTGTTATACTTCTGATGGACATCTGCGTATACAGAGAGATACGATGTAATTACGTCTCATATCGTTTTGATAAATGTTCCATAATGTTACCAAACAGATTTAACTTCGGGGGAATGAGGGAAGGAATCAGCGAAACATGCGGAACACACAGGCAAACCCTTAATGCTGGGGCAGAGCTGTTAGCGTACTCCGCGCTACGTCCAACTTCAACTCCTTTTTACAAACTAAAACTTGCGATTATATACCTACGTATTAGCAAGCTTTACAGTGATTGGTTGATACAGTGCTTCTGGAATAAGACAAAGGACAAAGAAACAGCGCTGCTTGCGGTAAACGGCGTTTTGGGCTTGGCCAGAAGATAGTGAGAATTATCTCGACCACGTATAATCATAGGGATCGCCGTTTCCGCAGTCCCTAAATCACTCGCGCACGTACTAACTCTGGGAAAGCTTACATTGCTAAACACTAACCCTAATCAACAAATATTCTTACGAATTACTAAAACCGATCAACAAATATTCTTAGCGATATTTCTGGTTGTACAACCTTGACGAGTTAACCCCGCGTGTCAGATGCCGCCCCAAGGGTTCCCTTGGTTATTTGGGTCATTTGTTTTTGTGTTAAAAGGTTCAACCGATCCCCAGGACCGTAACCTGCGATCAGGCGTCCCTTATATTTTTTGCCGCGGCGGGAAGGTACGCCTGATACAATTACTTGACTATTTGTCTGCCGCCCCCTAATTAAAATATCTGTCAGCGCGAATAATCAAGCAGAATTACCGGAAGTCCTTGTGTGTTATCGACAGATTGGATCGAAATCCACCAATCACGGCCATTGGTTGTGACCTCAGGACGTTCTTTACTACACACGTGCACAATACTTTATTTCAATACTTTATTTTTATTTCATGCTCGCGGGCTGTGATTGGTGGATTTCGATCCGATCTGTCGATAACATGTATGATTGACGGAAATTTTTGAAAGGTTTTCCGCGGGTGTTTTGTTTTCTAAAGTCGCGTATCACGAAAACGGTGTAATACATATTTTTCGCTCTTGTTTAATCCCGTCGGGAGCACCGCCAAAACACCTCTCCCATGGCATGCGATTCAATGAATGCATTCTATTTGTTCATCATTGAGAGTTTTGTGAACAAGACTCTGAAGAGAAGAATTTAAAGCTGACAAAAACTTGCTCTATTCGCTCGCAACTCATCAGATGTCATGATGGAATTCATCAGCACGCGGGATTTTTTTTTACCGGAAACCACCACCACTAAGGTAACCAATCATGGCTTAGTTCTAAGTACCTTTTTGTTTCTTGACCAATCAGAGAAAAGTCCAGATTCTGGACTAGCAACAGACAAATAGTCAAGTAATTGTATCAGGCGTACCTTCCCACAGCGACAAAAAATGTAAGGGACGCCTGATCGCAGGTTACCAGGACCGCGTTGTGGGTTACCGAAAAGGAAATAACTTTTCTTGCCAAAAGATAGCGCAAATCATGCAAGGAAACCTTTGATAACAACATATATTTTCTCGTGGGAACTTTTGCCAGAAACACGAGCGAAGATTAACGTGACAAGGTTGTTTGTTCGGCTTTCTGTAACGCTTGTTTGCGTTACCCATATGAAAGCTAGAATTTCATAAAATATTCTTTAACAATAACAATGGGCCTGGGGCCGATCCTTGAGTAAAATCCCTATCAGTCCACTTCCACTAACTTCTAATTTAAAGGTCCCAGTTTCACTTGGTCCAGTCGATCACCCAGATAGGAAATTAGTCGGATCACGCTGTTCTTCTTGGAATCAACACGCTTTTAATTTGCTTTTTGCGATGGAAGTCTTACTGTAGGCAAGCTCTTTAAGAAATAGTGGTGTGAAAATGGCTCTGCAGACCATTTACAACTTCTAACCTTTAGGAGTCAGCGAGATAACCCCTCCTCCCCCCCCCCCCCCCCAACCACAAAAAAAAGGGAAAAGAACCTATTCCTTTTCAGCGCAAAGTCCATTAGAAATGCAGTTAAAATGTTATTTTAGGAAAGTATCGACGCAACTAATTCGGGAGTACAAATTATCATCCACACCTTGCGTAGATTACTACAGTCCCTGAATTGACTGAACTGTTTTTATACCGCTATCTAAGGGTTATAACTCGGAGCAGAGACTGACTGAACTGACAGAACTGTTCTTTTACCGCTATATAAGGGTTATAACTCGGAGCAGAGACTGACTGAACTGTCCTGTTACCGATATATAAGTGTTATAACTCGGAGCAGAGACTGACTGAACTGACTGAACTGTTGGTTTACCGATATATAAGGGTTATAACTCGGAACAGAGAAGAAAGAGATATGTCAAATATCAAACTAACCTTATCGTATAAACTCTTGCTCTTAGGCCATCGAAGCTTGATTAAGAAAATAACACAAACAGCGGTGATAAACATTGTATTCCAACGCATTTTTATAGATAACTTGACGTTTCGTATGCTAGTCAACATATATTTTCAAAAGTGACCGTTACAATTCAGTTTTGAAAACTATATATATATATCGTAAAACAATAGAGGTCTGGAAGCTAGACTGAGAAAAATGATCTGCAGCAGTACGTGTCTAGACACCCCAACATTAGGTTTACCATGGAAAAAGAAGCTCATCACAAATTACCCTTTTTAGATGTTCTAGTTGACAATAATGATCCTAAATCCCTTCTAACTAGAGTTTACCGTAAGAAAACTTTCACTGGATTGTTAACCAATTACTTCAGTTTCACCTCGTACTCTTACAAAGTGGGTCTCATCAGGACTCTTGTTGATAGGGCCTACAAGATTAACAACACCTGGTTGGGGCTACACGAGGACATTACTAAGCTCATGGATATCCTAAAAAAGAATCTTTTCCCTGCTCATTTAATTGAAAGGGTTGTTAACCGTTACGTTACTGGGACCCTAAGTGATCACTGTCCCCGGGGTTCCCTTCCCACTTCACCTACATTTTACTTTAAGCTTCCTTACATAGGCCATTTTTCTGTTGTCACTCAGAAAAAGGTTCGTCACCTCATCAAGCGCTATTACAACGATTTGGATATCAAACTAGTTTTTTCCTCCTTTAAGATAGGCAAGTTGTTTAGCGTGAAAGACCCTATCCCTGGCGGGCTTCGTTCGCGTGTTGTTTACAAGTTTGCATGTGCGGGCTGTAATGCCTGTTATGTCGGCGAAACAACCCGGCACTTTTCCAAACGCGTGCGTGAACACTTAGTCAGTGATAGGGCCTCGCACATTTACAAACACCTTCAGAATTCCGAACACTGTCGCGCTTTGTGTTCGGTAGACTGTTTTCATATTTTAGATCATGCCTCTACGGGCTTCCAACTTAAGATAAAAGAGGCATTTCATATTCATAAACAACAGCCTTCCCTGAATCAGCAATTACATCATGTAAATCTAAACTATCCTTTTAATTCTCACTTTGTCACGTTTTTTGTACATTCCGTTGTTACTAGCATAATTAGCATTTTTTCTTTCTTATAAATTCAACTTGTAACGCTTTTTACATTAATTAACTGAAGATGACAGAAGTTTCTGTCGAAACATGTCTTACAAACTTAAAAGCGTTGTCGTTTTCTTTAAAGTAACTACTAAATTATTTTTACCGGTAAAAACCTTTGACTCAGGCCTTGAACTACTTGAGTAGGCTGCTCACTATTTATTTAACAATATTAGATTATGAGCTCGAGATTTCCATCGCGTGATAGTTGACAAATGAACTATAACGCATAGAAATCGACAACAAAAAATTTAATTGTTTTAGTATAAATCTACTAGTCGTTTAAAAGTTTATCAAAATCTTCCTCAAGAGAGCTCGAAAACACAAAGAAGTGGCCGTCAGTTTGTTAACAGGTGCACATTGCTACGCTACTCACTATCTACCACAGAATAGATAGTGAGTAGCTTAGCCAATCAGAGAACGGCATTCGTGATAGAACGCTAGTAGGTTTATACTAGAACAGAGTAGATAGCGAGAAACCTAGTATCAGAGAATGGCATTTGCGAAATAAGACTAGTACATTTATATTAAATAATTATACATATATTGCACTCCACTCAGTGTTTTAACCATTACTTATTAAAAACTCTAGTCTAAAGTTTCAGTGCCTGTTGATTTGAGTTATTTTAGTAAATCGCTTACATATTGATGGGTCAGAGCATAGTTAAATTAAGGATAAAAACTTGCAAGCGCTTTCCGTATACGTTATAATCATTTGTGACCCCTAATAGGAAACATTTGGTAATTGTACATGTCCATGGGAGCATCATTGTACTCAGGATCTTGGAAAAGAAATCATTTCTTAATCCAGTCATTAGGCAAGTCGTTGCAGCACTGAAGAAATACAAATACAAATTGAAATTAAATAGATCACAAATATTGTTAAGTTCACAAGGGGCTGTTCCTTGATGAATTATGCAATCTGAAGTTGCCCTTTACACTGTTACAATCTCGATATACTCCATATCCCTGATACCTAGCTACCCGCGATACCCTTTATATATCCTATACCCTTGACACCAATGATACCCTCGAAACTATAGATACCCTCGATTAGGTACTCTAGATACCCCTGATACCCTGGATACTCTGAATACCGTCGATACTCTAGATACTCTAAGTACCCTAGATGATACCCTTGAAACGCTAAATACTCTGAATACTCGAGAAACCCTTGATACACTCCATACCTTTGATACCCTAGGTACCCTTGATACCCTAGATACTCTGGATACTCTAAATACCCTCGATACCCTTGTTGTCCTTGATGCTCTGGAAACTCTTATGCCCTAGATACTCTGGATACTCTAGATACCCGTAATACCCTTGTTACCCTTGATGCTCTGGAAATTCTTATCCCATAAATACTCAGGATACTCTAGATACCCTTGATACCCTCGATACCCCTGATACCCTAGCTAGATACCCTTGATACCTTAGGTACCCTTGATACTCTAGGTACTCTACATACTCTGTATACCCCAGATACCCTCGATACTCTTGTTACCCTCAATGCTCTGGAAACTCTCATGCCCTAGATACTCTAGATACCCTTGATACCCTCGATACCCTTGACACCCTAGGTACTCTACATACTCTGGATACTCTAGATACCCTCTATACCCATGTTACCCTCAATGCTCTGGAAACTCTTATGCCCTAGATACTCTAGATACCCTAGATACCCTCGATACACATGTTACCCTCAATGCTCTGGAAACTCTTATGCCCTAGACACTCTGGATACCCTAGATACCCTCGATACCCTTGTTACCCTCAATGCTCTGGAAACTCTTATGCCCTAGGTGCTCTGGATACTCTAGATACCCTTGATACCCTCGATACCCCTGATACCCTAGGTACTCTTGATACCCTAAGTACTCTACATACTTTGGATACCCTCGATACCCTTGTTACCCTCGATGCTAAGGAAACTCTTAAGCCCTAGATACTCTGGATACTCTAGATACCCTTGATACCCTTGTTACCCTCGATGCTAAGGAAACTCTTATGCCCTAGATACTCTGGATACTCTAGATACCCTTGATACCCTTGTTACCCCGGATACCCCAGCACTAGCTACTGCAGATACTCTAGACACTCTAGATACTACTGATACTCTCTCATTCTCTCCAGGTCCTTATTTCCCTTTCTTGTTTTTTTTGTCTTTATGTGTATGTCTGTTTTTTCTCTCCATCTGCCTCTCTATCTGTCTTGGTCTTAATGTAATTACTAATATTTTTCTTCTTATATAGGTTTATCAAAAAAGGAAAGGCTGAAATTAAAATAAATCTACATAACACCTATCAACCACTCACAACGCTTCTTACGAGAGCTGCTACATGGCCTGGGAATTTGATCGCTAGCCTCGATGTTACGAGTCGTGATTATTCGACGCGGGTCGATAAATCATGGCGGAGACAGCGGAGACAAACTTTTATGAATTCGAAGGAACAGATTGCGTACTCGTGGCGTATTGGTTGAAAACCAAAGGTCTACACAAGCTGTGTTCGATATTTGAAGGTGTTTAAGAACGATTGATATCTATAATATATAAACATGTGTTGTCTAATAAACCATGTTAACATGCACAGCCTCAGAAGCATAATAAAAGCTACTGAAAAGTTAAAAACAGTAATCTGGTAATTTTCCCGGGGGTGGGGCATTTGAACAGCTCAAGGAACTCAAGTAAGTTAAGTACGTATGTATAAAATATACATTGGGGACATAATAGCGTGCCATACATGATGTACGCACCGCGATGAGGGTTTACACCGCTGCCAGAATGTATCTCAGGCTATGAGAACTGCAGGCCCTCCGCCATTGTGGATTGCAAATTACAAAATGGAAGAGATTTAAACATGTGAAAATCATTTTACTTCACTTTTTGCTTTGATTTCCTATGAGAACGCTGGGCCAGTTATGAACATGTAAGAATCGTTTTGCTTTTCGTTTTGATTTTGGTGTTAAATGCTGTTGTATTATTATTTTTTTTTTCACTTCGTTTTTTTTTTTGGTTTTTCACTCTGATTTTGCATGTTATTTTACATCAATAAATTTTCTTTCCTGTTTTGGTTTTGGTTTTGATTTTGGTGTTAAATGCTTTTGTAACTTTTGTAACTTTGTTTTTTTTTTCACTCTGATTTTGCATGTTATTTTATGTCAATAAATTTTCTTATCTGTTTTACTTTATTTTTTATATTAAAATTTTCTCTTTTTGATCACGTTGAAATAAAAATAATTAAAAAATTATAAAAGAGCCTTAATAATTTTCCATATTTATTATATTTTGTTTTATTATTTGGGGTTACTGTTAAAATCAGCTAGTATTTCTTGATGTTTTGTGATATTTCATGTTATTTTCTTATGAGAATAATGGGCCACTATAGACCTGTGTATAGGCTTCTGACGTGAAAGTCTCTCCTGGCTCGATGGACTGAAAGAAGGCAGATGAATCGCTTGTTAAAAGCAGTGAACGTCTTTAAATAAACGTTAAATGGAACACTGAACTGGTTTAAAATAGGGAAAGTGCAAGAAAGCGAAATCTTGATTTGTTTTCTTCCTAGTTAGTCCAAACACTGAAACATCGGTAAATCTAATCTAGTTAAGAAATTTCTTGGAAGTCTTGCGAGGGCAGGCACAACATCAGAGGTGACGAGCAAGGGTGACCCTAAAAATATTTGACTGATAACCCTAACCTTATCCGGAAAGCTAACCCCAACCTAACAGAATTCTCTAATTCTCTGCCTAACCCGAAGCTAACCGTAAGATACTGAGCTAACCCTAAAATGCTGAAACCGTGCTTACCCCTGAATGCTGAATCTCCACCCCACGCCCGTGTGTTAGTCTTTCCGCTGTGCAACAGAAAATGACAAATAGATGTACTAACCATGTATTCTTGAGTGACCTTGTGGTTGTTATCAGCTTTCAAGTTGTTAATGTGTTTAGCAAGTTCAGAAACAGGGATTGGTGGATGATCCATTATGGCTAGAAAAAGAAAAATCAAACTAGAATAATTCATTCTTATGAGTGACTTAGAGGTAGGATTGTACTACTTAGTAAACAGCATCGTTTAAAAGTACTGTTCAGTAGCTTTAATTTTAATGGCCAAACACAAGGTCTTTATCTACAGGCTTCTTAGAACTAAATTGTACGGCAAGTGTACTGAGTAGTTTTTACTTGAATCTCACTTGCAAACCGGTCAGAACTTCATGGTAGCCCACATATCCATATATGGATAAGACATTCCATATATGGATATATATGGATAAGACAATATGGGGAGTGTGCTCTATATGTAGGGATGGCGAATGGTACCCGGAAACTTTAGGGTCTCGGAAATTTTTTGTTCTAATCTCGAAATCTCGGATGCGTTTTCAATGAGCCTCGAAATCTCGTTTTCTTGTGTTTCTGTGCGTCTCGGATTCTCGAATTTTTGGCCGCGAGGTCTCGGAGTCTCGGATTTTTGGTTTTTGTCAACGGTTTCGATCAAAACCATGATAAAAGTGTTTATTTAACTAAAAACGTACCGGATAGCAGTCTTTCGAATATGTAGGCGCGACAAGTCGTCACGGCGTAACATTTTGGAACTCTTGACTTATCCATCTTATACTTATTTATCTTAGAATAGCGTGTAGCTCATGTCTCGCTGGGAACAGTTTTCAAAACTGGCTAGGATTTTCACAAAATGAAGTCTTGGGCGCGGTTTTCTTCGTGCAGAGTCTCCGGCTCGGATTTGTTAAAACCTTCAAGTCTCGGTCTCGGATTTCCAAACAAGGGTCTCGGCGTTTCGGCGAGTCTCGGATTTTACCATTCCCCACCCCTATATGTGGGCTAGCATGAAGTTCTTGCCTGCAAACCCTTATCACAACCTTGCACACATCCACACTTAAACGCGTGTGGTACATGCGCGACTTCTACGTTCTCAGGTACACGCACGCGTGCACTCACGTGCCACCCACGTGCCACCCAGCACGATTCGTTGCTTCTATTACCTGGTGTCTGAATTGTCATTCTCTTCATTTCAACTGGGTCCGACGGTTCTGATTTGTCTTCATCGGCAGATCTCGACCTTTTACCTCTCCTTTTCTTCCTATAGTGCCAGAGAGGAGCGCAGAGTTAATTGCTTGAAACAAGTACTACAAATCTACTAGTTTCAAATTGAGAGGGTTTTCACTTGAACAGTAAAAGGTTTTACATTTCTGCGCCTTGAGAAATAACAAGGATCCCTTGCAGAGAAAAATGGTTCGACGGCGTTTTCTAAATAATATCGAGATTATTCTCACCTTCTGCACACCAATACAGCAAGAACAACGATGGCTGTGATAACGACAACTGCCACGACTGGCATAATGACAAAAATTAGGTTTAGTCCTCCTCCGGTATGTTCCTCAGGGTCTTGCCTGGCCCCAGTGTTTACTACTCTGTCTTGGCTGCTAGCACCTGGTTGATATGAAGAACTGTGGTTAGCAGCAGTTACAGCAATATTATAAATTTTTTGATTATCAAAACCTAAACGATCCCACATGAAAGTACTACTCGACAGCTTTCATTTGAATGGTCACAACTAGAGTTTTGTCTGCAAGTTTAAAAGTTAGAACCACCTTATACAGTACAGTGAACAGTACCACATGAAAGCACTGCTCAGTAGCTTTTATTTTGAACGGTCACGCACTAGGTTTTTTTCTCAGAATAAAACGTTAGAACCACCTTGTATGGCACAGTTAACAGCACCACATGAAAGTATTGCTCAATAGCTTTCATTTGAATGGTCGCACACTAGGGTTTCATCCACGGACTTAAAGTTAGAACTACCTTGTTCAGCATAATAAACAGCACCATATGAAAGTACTGCTCAATAGGACTCGCTCGATAGCTTTTGAATGAATGGCTACACTTAAGAGTTTCGTTTAATATAGAATCACTTTGTACCATATAATGAAACCTAACCCCTTCAAAAAAGCAAAAACATACTTACCGAACTTAACAGGGGCAACAAAGGGACTAGAAGTGTAGAGCGCCTCCTACGAGAAAAACAGTCATTTTTATGAGCTTGTCAAGTTTTATACAACAATTTAAGCACGATGACCTCGTGCTTAGTGTGCTCGACTCTGGATCAAGTGGACTGGGTTCGGACCCTGGCTAAGGTCAAGGTCGTTTTGTGTTCTTGGGTAAGATACTTTACTCTCACAGTGTCTCTATCCAGGTGTATAAATAGGTACGAAGTTGATTCTAGGGGTAACTCTGCGATTGACTGGCATCCCATTAAGGGGGAGTAGAAATACTCCTAATCACATCATGTTACGAAAACTGGAGCGCCGGCCTGACTAAACACTCTTCGGAGCTTTTTCCCTTGCCATTGGTTTATAGAGGAGAAAGTTGCGTTCTTTTCGCGGTAACATGACTTAAAACAAAATGAAAGCAAAGAAACATCTAATAAAGAGATTGGACTATTTCCGTTCAAAATTCTAAAGATCCTCTGAGGACCTTATATCAAAGCGAACTCCAAGGCGTAGATCACAAATAAATTTGCTTTCCGCTCAGTTGTAATGTGTGCCCACTGATTCTTTAATCTTATAGTTGTTTTGAAGGTGAGATAGCTATGATGCTGTCCTTATCTTAACACAAAGAACCTAATATCCCATAAACCAGATAAAACGAAATATAGGTGTAATTGCATTTGTTTACTTTATGGTGAATGAGGTCCAGACCCCTCCCTCCTTTAACTAACAAAACCTCGTACTTACCCCCTTGTCGTTTTTGACATAAGCTCTTGTGAACATTGTGTAATACGATCCGTTAGACAACTCTTTGTTGTAATAACCGTAGAGATTTTTGAATTTTAATCTCCAACGTTAAATATCTTTGGTAACTCGGAGGGGCTGAATTTGGCAGCAATATAAGGTTCGTCAATGTCCCTTTTAGCTGTATCTCGTCTGCGCCTCACTTCTTTGAAGAAATCATCCGGGATCTTATCTTTGGGCAGTTGGTTGCTTTTCCTCAGCGGTACTACAACCACTATGTAGTAGCTGCGTGTAAAATAACACCAAATGTCACAACGTTGCATTTAACAAATTAACGTCAGTTTTTCATGCGTCTGTCCTGTTATTGATCATGAATTTCGTCATAGCATTGTCAAAGTAGCTGTGGATCCACTAGGCGATAGCCGAGTGGATCCGCAGACTACTTTGACAATGCTATGACGAAATCATTGTCAATAACAGGACAAACGCATTAAAAAACTGACATCAATTTGTTTTTTTACGATAACAGATTGTCGAATTGCGCGCTCTCGCTCGCTGACGTGTCGCATGAATTTCAAATTCATGTGTCTGTCCGCATATGGACAAAAAAATTAACCAATGAGCGCGCGTGAATTTCTGCAGTTATCGTAAAAAGAAGCTTCGATAGGTTTGCGTTTGAGCGCAGCAAAGACGTCTTTTACAATCTCACTTTTCTTTGAGTTGAGATAATTAAGACGAAATCGCTAGAAAATCGAGCAATTTCAGTTTTTAATGGGCAAAACCCTTGCACCAGAATAACAGAATAATTACTCCGTTTCTACATTTTCTAAAAGCTTAAAATATAAACAGTTCCCTGAGACAACACCAGAGAACGGGAACTCCAGACAATACATTTCAAATTTCAGATTAATTGTGTAAACACACATGTAGGTAAACTTTCATCATCAGTTTCATTTCACCAGAACTTTCATTTGGTGTTGTTAGCTATGACTTCTTCTGAGTAAATATTAAAGGTAGTCGCAGTCACCGCTAAATGTAATAACAATGCTAAATGTAATAGCGATGTTTCTTGTTTACAAACATTGACGTCATATCTCTTTTGATATCCGAATTTGCCAGCCACTGAATAATAGCATGCATTGTTTCAACAGCCAATAAACCTCTGGTTGGCACATTAATGACAATAGGTGACTTAACGAGAAACATCGCTATACCAACCATAAATGTAATAAAAATTAACTCTAAATGTAATGCTAACCACAAATGTAATAAAAATCAACCCTAAATGTAATAACTTACCCTACCGTAAATGTAATACAATTTAACACCAAATGTAACAAGCTGACCAACCGTAAATGTAATACAAGTTAACCTTGAATGTAACAACTCGTTACTTAGGGTGGCAAAGGAGTATATGGCATCAATATCGTCAGTGATATAATATCACTTCAATAGATTATCGGATTACCCAATTACTGTTAATCCCCATTTACCAACTAAACCGATAGGCGCAGATTACCCCGGGGTTACTCCCATACAATAATTTTACGAGTATGTGCCGCCCAAAGGGATCGTGATTTTGGAGCTCCTGAGTTAGAGCGGGGTATCCTATATACTGGGATTGCTGGACGGTTCAACATTCAGAATATCATCTGGAAAAATGGAAGGAGAAAATAAAGAGAACCTGAACTGTTGTGAACGTTTCCGTTATACAGGTTTGTTTTGCTTTTTTTGACACCAATCAGTGTATCCTTATTTTGATAAATTGAATCTGAAAACTCATGATATTCTGTAATTGTTAAAGGTTTTAAAGTTTTGAAAATGTAGGGTTTCTTACTGTTTTCTACGAACTAACATTAAGTTGAGTAGCCGCACAAAATAATGGGAATATGTTTTTCTGTACGCTTATTTAATTTACAAATAAGTTGTGATCATAAATGAATGAGTATCGCTGCCATTAAAGTTGTCATTATATCAACTGTACCATCTCTATATTTTTGTATGTCATATCATACTACCATTTCGTCAAAATCTTTTGAACACATCCAGAAGAAGCTACAATAGCCCAATTTCAAAAAGAGTGTAGGTTGAAACCGACACTACAGGACTTCAAACGTTGCCTGAAGAGAAGCCTTGTCTCAAACTTTTTTGTGACTTAATTGTTCTACTTTTGCTGTTTTTTATTTTATTAATTAATTTTTAATTAAAAATTGATCAGTTTGATTATGTCATTTTACTTACTAGTTAATTAGTTAAT
>JAHPZR010020657.1:2500-5000 GCA_019787425.1 Platygyra sinensis | reverse complement strand
TTTCAGATCTAGCGATGTTCCACTATCCCCTTCTCGCTCTGGGAATCCGACAATATTGTTACTGGTTTTGTAAAAAATACCAGTTTTGACACCCCGTTAAATCGTTACACAAGTAATTAACGCGATGAATTCTATAAAATTGAATAGATCATGAGTGGATTATGCTCTCTGATGAAGTTTTTCATCTCCTTTGCGCATCCTCGCGCCTCTACTGATGAGCCACAGCCGTATTTCGGCTTCAGAATCTTAAACTTTGCTTAACGGATTTTTAGGAGGTGCGAGATATCGCCCTCGCCTAAATCTCTAAGAATGTTTTATGCGCCAAAATTTCTATTGAATTCGACTTAGCGTTAGTCAGATAATGAATCTCATGTCATTCTGTCTTCTTCTTACGTGTTTTCCTGAGTTAAGCGATATGCCACAGGCTCGTTTTTGGTCTCGGAATCCTTAATTATCCTTAAGAAGGTCCAAGATGGTGCAAGTTTCAGCCCTTCTTTAAATCTTTACACTCTCTTTTCACGGGTAATATTTTACCGAATGGTAATATTTTATCGAATTGGACAGTGCTTTGTTTGGAGATTCTCGCATAATGCATTTTTCTATCTTCATGTTCGACTTCTTGGGTCTACCGATGTTCCACTGTCTCCGTTTCGGTCTGGGAATGGTTAAATGGTTAAATGGTTAAATGGTTAAATGGTTTTGTGAAAGATGCCAGTTTTGGGACGCCATTAAATCTTCACACAAGTAATTAACGTGATAAATTCTATGGAATTGAACGGAGCGTGGGTAGAAAATTCTCGCCGATGAAATTTTTCATCTACTATGCGTATACTTCCGCCTCTACCGATGTTCCACAGTCGTGTTTTCGGCCTCGGAATCGTAAACTATGCTTAATGGGTTTTTAGGCGCCCTCGCTTCAATCTTTAAGAATGTTTTATACGCCAAAATTCCCACTGAATTGGACTTTGTGTTAGTCAGATAATGAATCCCATGTCATTTTATCTTCTTCTTGCTTGTCTTCCCGCGTTGAGCGATGTTCCACAGTCGCGTTTTGGGTCTTGGAATCCTCAATTATTCTTGGTATGTTTGAACATGGCGCCAGTTTCAGCCCTCCTTCATATCCTTGCACTTGCTTTTCACGGGTAGTATTTTACCAAATTGGACAGTGCGTGGATTGGAGATTCTCGCTTAACTCAGGAAAACACGTAAGAAGAAGACAGAATGACATGAGATTCATTATCTGACTAACGCTAAGTCGAATTCAATAGAAATTTTGGCGCATAAAACATTCTTAGAGATTTAGGCGAGGGCGATATCTCGCACCTCCTAAAAATCCGTTAAGCAAAGTTTAAGATTCTGAAGCCGAAATACGGCTGTGGCTCATCAGTAGAGGCGCGAGGATGCGCAAAGGAGATGAAAAACTTCATCAGAGAGCATAATCCACTCATGATCTATTCAATTTTATAGAATTCATCGCGTTAATTACTTGTGTAACGATTTAACGGGGTGTCAAAACTGGTATTTTTTACAAAACCAGTAACAATATTGTCGGATTCCCAGAGCGAGAAGGGGATAGTGGAACATCGCTAGATCTGAAAAGACGAACGGGAAGATAGAAAAATGAATCATGCGAAAATCCCCAAACAAAACACTGTCCAGTTCAGTAAAATATTACCCGTGAAAAGAAAGTGAAAAGATTTAAAAGAGGGCTGAAACTGGCACCATGTTAGAACTTATTAAGAATAATTAAGGATTCCGAGACCAAAAACGCGCATTTGGAACATCTCTCAACTCAGGAAGACACGAAAGAAGAAAAAAAAATACATGGGCTTGAATATCTGTTTAACGCAAAGTCGAATTCAATAGAAATGTTTGAGCATTAAACATTCTTACACATTTCAGCGAGGACCAAAATTGGCATCTCTTAAAAAACCATTAAGCAATCGAGGTTAGGATTTGGAGCCCGAAAACACGGCTGTGACACATCGCTCAACGCAGGGAGAGGCGGAAGAAGAAGACAAAATGACATGGGCTTGATCATCTGACTAACGCAGATTCGAATTCAATAGAAATGTTGACGCATTAAACACTCTTAAAGATTTAGGAGAGGGCCAAAACTGGTATCTTTCACAAAACCATTAAAGATAGTATCTGAATCCCAGAGCGAAATAGGGATATTGAGACATCGCTAGACCCGAAAAGTCGAACAGAAAGATAGAAAAATGAATTATGCGAGAATCTCTAATCCACGCACTGTCCAATTCGATAAAATATTACCCGTGAAAAGCAGGTGCAAGGATTTGAAGGTGGGCTGTAACTTGTACCATCTTAACACTTACAAAGAATAATTTTGGATACCAAGACCAAAAACGCGACTGTGGAACATCGCTCAACACAAGAAGACAAGCAAGAAGCAGACAAAATGACATGGGCTTCAATCTCTGACTAACGCAGAGTCGAATTCAATAAAAGTGTCTGCGCATTAAACACTCTTAAAGAG